>JARFJB010000296.1:60000-77500 GCA_036346205.1 Vesta saturnalis | reverse complement strand
TTTAAGTTAGATAGAAGCTGCATTTGTTGCATCATGGCTAATATTGGCGGCCTCTGTAAACTGTGTTGATATTCTAGTATTCTTCTTCAGAGAGGATCTTAGGGGAGTTTTCTCTTTAACCTTCTGCGGATGTTTCGTTGTCCAAGATTGTAGTATGTTACTCCTGTGGATTTTTTGATGTTTGATATGAAATTCTTGGTGGTCGTGACGATATCAATTTCAACTGGTGTAGTTGGGCATTGCGGACAAGCCATGGGGCATTTACTGCTATTCTTAGTACCTTCTTTTGGTATCTTTGTAGTTCTGGGGTATTTGTCTTGGATGTGGCGCTCCAGATTGGAGATGCATAGAGAGCAAAGAGTCGCAGAAGGGATTTGTAAAGGAGGATGGTGCACTCAGTCTGTGATGACATTGGACGAGCTTTTGGTTATTGTGGTTACTCCAGCTCAGTCTTGTGTCAATAAACACTCCAAGATATTTAACTGCAGCTGTGTCTCTGGGTGTCCATGGTATGACATGTCCATCTATAGTAATAAAGGGAGAATTGGCAATTCTTCTTAGAGTGAAGATTTTTCATTGGCATTAGTGAGATTAAGTTTTATGTACCATTCTTTATCAGTTGAATTTTTTGATTCATTAATTGCTAGTTCTAGATTGGCATTTTTCGTTATGTTGACCGTATCATCGGCAAATGTGGCTAATATCGCCGATACTCTTGGCATGTTTGAAGTGTATATATTAAATAGTAGTCGGCCTAGGATGCTCCCCTGGGGGACTCCCGCTCTTGTGGCTTTAGTTTCCGAGATTGCAACATTCATTTTAACAGCGAACGTCCGGTTTTCCAGGAATGAGAAAATGATAGCTTGAAGGTGTGGAATTTCATAGCTTAGTACTTTTTTCTTTAGCGGTTCTATCCAAACCGAAGGCTTGAGTGATGTCTAAGAAGACAGCCGTGTTATAAGATTTGTTTTCAAATCCTGCTGCTACATATGCGCTGATCCGTTGCAATTGATGGCAGGTCGAGTCACCTTGCCTGAACCCGAACTGGTAGGTTGGGAGAATGTGGAGTGCGTTGGTAATTTTGATTAAGCGTTTTTGAATAGCTTTCTCAAAGAGATTTGAAATGGTGGGCAGTAGGCTGATTGGACGTTAGCTTGAAGTATTTATTTATTCTTCCCAGTTTTGGGGAACATTAGTATGTGTGCGTGTTTCCAGCTTTGTGGGAAATATCCTAGTCGCAGGCATTCATTCATCAGGGATGCCAGATATGAAAGACATTTTCTGGTTCTGGGGATTAGGTCATGTCCGGATGATTTGTGTTTGTGTAATGTTTTTATTTGCTCCGCTAGTTCGTCTGGGGGTGTAGGCTGAGTAAAGTGGATACTGATCGGATAGTGCGTTTCGATATAATATATTGCTTGTTACTTGGGTGGGGGTACGGGAAATTGTCGGTGTAAAGGTCTGTTCCAGGTAGTTGGCAAGTACGGCGGCTTTTGCTTCATCTGTACAAATGGCATCATTGTTAGATTTAAGTATTAGTATTTCTTGAGGAGTTTTTAACATTTTTCTAGTCGTCTTCCATATTTAGCTGCCTTCTGCCGTTTAACATCAAAGCTAAGTAATATATTATTGTTCCTTTTAAATGAGAATAATTAATATTCTTAGAATTTGCGAAACACGATTTCAGCGGCCTATCAAAACACTAACGGTTCCTTGAAAATCTTTATTACTGTTACTGATCAAATTGAATACAATCAGATATAAATTGCTACTATTGTTTGTACTTTGGTGTATTATTTCAGTAATTATCTGGAGCGCAATGGGGTTTAGACAATGATGCTTGCCGCAGTGTGAGATAGATATGCGAAATGGTTACCATCCAAAGCTTAAATTATTTTATTGAGAAGATTACGATTAAAGCTTAAATCTGCAATAAGTACTATTGGGTCTTTCAAACGTCGCACCTAGATGTCAGTAGTAAATAACTTCTGAACGTCTTTAATGTTACATTGACAGTTGCGAAGTATACACAAATCTACAATTTTAACCATAGATAGCTACACTTTAGAACAACAATTTGAATAAGCCGATTGTGTCGAGGATGGAAAAAGGTGTGTTACACCAAAAAGTGGATGCTCTAAAGAAAGCATTGCTGATGTAGCACACAACATCGCTGAAAAACCTTCAACATCGATATCACGACGTTCTCAGGCATTAGACATTCATCCATCAACCGTGTGGTGTATTTTAAATAAGACTTTGCATTTGAATCCTTACAAAATTCAATTAACCCAAGAATTGAATCCCACAGATCATAATCAACGAAGAACCTTCGAGAATTGGTTGTTAGAGCATAATGATTATTTTTCACGCAAAATCATCTTTAGTGATGAAGCTCATTTCCCATTGGATGGATTCGTCAACAAACAAAACTGCCGCATCTGAGAAGAAGAAAATCTTAAAACAATTTCACAAAAAATATTACATCCACAAAAAGGTAGTGCTTGATGTGGATTTAAACCAATTATGTAAAAAACTTATAGCCGTTACATAACAATTAAAAGTGGCGGGATTATACTACCAACAACAATATAGAGTATTCTTAAAGAGAATTAATTAAATAACCAGAATGTACAAGTTCACACGAATAGCAAAAAGGTAAAAATCTTCTCCTATAATAATAGGATTGAATGTAATTCTGTCTAAAACAGTATTGTACTTCGCATAGATATTAATTAACATAAACTTCGCAAAAAGTAAATTTATGCTTTTCTAAAACACATTCATATTCATTTAAATTCTAACGTCATAGATCAATCGCTATATTGTAAATTAAACCTAAACAAATAATTTACACGATTTATTAAAAACGAAATTTAGTATGTAAAGTATCTTAAGTGTCGGAACTAACCAAAGGAGAAAAATTTATGATCCTCAAAAAATGCTTCATTGATAGAAACAATGATATTTAAGTGTGTGATTCCTAAGAGCGTGAATTATGTTTTGCTCAACTAAACAAATGGAAATTTTAATTGCATAAACCAATTTATTATAATTATCATAAAAGAATAACGGTGATTCAGGGAAATATATCTACGCTTTGGCTCTTAACCCAAATGTTCTAAATGTAGAACACTTACTGCAAAATGCAAAATTTTCGTGATGTTGGATAGAAGAAATACACTATTGCACGTTTTCACAAAAATATGTTTTGAAATATTCAAAATTCTTAAAAACTAATTAAAATAATGCAAATAATGAAATATATGAATGATTGTTGTACGACAATATAACAACGACAACATTTTGTTAAATTTTGGTTTGGTCCATAAACGCACCACTGGGAGGAACCGTTTCTCAAAATCAATTTTTTATGGTATTGTTCGAAACGTTGAACATGTAAATGTTGATTACATTTTCTACAAATATAAATTGTATGTTTATGACACACTCTACATCGCCTTCTAGCCATATTTACATGCTCTGTTATCATGTGGTTCTCATTATCAAAGCGAACCTCTGCGCTGGTACTCGAAATATTTTTTTGGTATAAGTGCTCGTGTAGTTGTAAGCAAACGTAAAGCAGTATACGTTTTAAAGTCCAATAGTGACATTTTTCGTTCATTCATCATATTAAACAACTTCTAAGAATTTACAACAATGCTGTCTACAGAACTTCCTAAAACCCTGCACCGGTAATTGGCAATCCCATGTGTAAGTCAACACCTCCCAAAAATTTTTTTGTATTGTGAAACAACGTTGAGCTGACTTATAAAAATTTCTTTTTTTCCTTTTCTGTTATAACGTTTTATACGGGTAAACGTTGAAAACGTTGCTGCAAACGGTTACTACAGAACTGTCGTTCCAACGAACAAGAGCTATTTTTATTTCATCGTCAAATGCTGCATCGTATGATCCACGCTCGAGTTTTGAAATTGTTTTTGTGCTATCAAGACTACAATTGTCCGATCTGTTTTCACGAATTGTTCCGGTAGCAAAAAAGCCATTACTTTTCAAATGTACAAAAAGTTTATAAGACGAGAAAAAATTGTCAAAAATTTTTATGTGAGAAGAGATTTTCAATCACTGATAACAAATCTTTAATAACATTACCACCTAAACCTGAATTTGAGTGTTTTTATCACCAGCTCCTGCATATGGAAGAGCATAGAAAAGATAACCATTAGATGAGCAAAGACACGAATTCAAACGTTACAGATTTACCTTTTATGAACATATTGCACGAATATCTACCATAACAATATACAATTTGCTCATCAATTGATAAATTAAATACAAAAACACCCACTGCAATTGACAATATTGGCTATATCTAGAAATGGTCGTACCTTAGCAAATTTATCATTTTTACCAAGATTATCATTGTCCGATAAATGTAAATTTTGCTTTATACTTTGAAATCTGTTTCGACTCATGCACTTTTTTATGATGTCAATGCCTTTATCTTCCTGAGTGGACTAATACAACGGAATTTGTGGCAGCGTATGATAATCAGAGAAAAGTAAAATACCCACAAATTTCAACAAATCGTCTATTGTGAGATTCTTGGCGATTATTATCATGTGCATATTTTATAGAAAAATCTATCATAAGTTGAAGCACTTCATCGTCTAAGAATAAATTTAACATTTCTAAAGGTGTTTTTCCAGCCAACTTATTCTGAATCCCCTCTTTACCAGATGATTCCTTTGAAATTGGCGAATGTGTGTACTCAATTTTCCCTTTTTTCCATTTTGGTAATCGCACTGGGGCTAACCGTTGCCTTTTAGAAGCCAAATCTCCACTCGTCATGCTGATTAGATCTTTCCGTGTATCTGGCACGTGGAGTTCAAATGTATCAGCGATATCAGTCGGTTCATTTTCAGGTAAATAACTTTCATCATCAGTATTTTCATCATCTGTTAGGCTACCAACGTCCGGAGGCAGCACTTAACCCTTTTTGTGTCAAATATCTTGTCATAGACATTTTTCAATGCAAAGATATCACAAAAACCACAAAACAAAGAATAAAAAGCTTTGAATTGGTAATGTCGTGATACTTTGAAAACTTCTCAACAACTGTCTACCCCATACGCTATTAAACCAGTCCACTCAAACAACGCGACTGACCCGGACGGTATTCCAGTTACCGTCCGTAAAAAATGCTACCCAGAGCTAGTACCTGTATTGTCCAAACTCTTTTCGATCTCCATATCATCTGGAGAGTTTCCCTCATCGTGGAAGTTGGCAAATGTTCAGCCTATTCCTAAAAAGGGCGACAAAACCGATCCCTCAAACTATCGGCTAACAGCTATGACTTCCATTCTGCCGAAAATCATGGAGAAAGCCATCAACCACCAACTACTTTCGTTCCTCGAGTCCAATAAACTCTTAAGCGACCACCAGTATGGGTTTAGACAGAGTCGTTTAACGGGTGATCGTCTTTCATATGTCACCCAACTTTGGAATAACACTTTAGAGAGGTCCGGTGAAACAGTCATAGAAGCTTTAGATATTTCGAAAGCTTTTGACCAGGTTTGGCACAAGTGCCTATTTGCCAAGCTCACTTCGTTCGGCTTATCCGATACAATCATCAATTCGATATCCAGCTTTCTCGACAAAGGACGTATACGCGTTGTCGTCGATGGCTTCTTTTCGAAAGAAATTACTATTAAAGCGGGAGTACCCCAAGGATCAGTGATAGCTCCCACACTTCTCCTGCTGTACATTAATGAACTCATTTCCTCAACAACTAACCCGATCCATTGCTTTGCAGATGACAGCACTCTACATTCTAGTTCTTCTCAGTTTTCCCACAACAATAAGTCTAGACAGTACGTTAATGTAAAAATGGCAGCCTCAATCAACAGTGACTTAGAACGTGTCCTTGAATGGGGAAGGAATAATCTACTCACGTTCAACGCCGACAGAACGCAGTGTTGCCTTGTTTCCGCCAAGAAAGATCGATCATTTCCTGCTATATATATGAATGGCTTAGAACTCAAATTTTCAAACTCTATTTCTATGTTAGGGATGTCCGTATCATCTAACCTTTCATGGGTTGACCACCTTTTGTCACCCAGCAAAACAGCTGCCCATAAACTGGGCTTTCTATACAGATCTAAATAGTACTTCACATCGCAACAACTCTTTGTACTGTATAAGGCTCAAATCGACCTCATCTGGAATACAATTCCCACATTTGGGTCAGTGCTCCCCAATATATGGTAAACCGCATCCAAAAAGACCTATCAGGTTTATAAATGAACCGTCTATGACTTCTGACCTACAGCGTCTTGAGCATAGAAGAATAGTTTCGGTTCTTTCCTTGTTCTATCTCTACTACCATGGCAAATGTGCCTCCGAAATACACTCCTTAATACCTTCGCAGGCCATCTTCGCTAGGAACAGTCGGTTTGCCCATTCACACCATAATTACGCACTCAAAATTCCATCGTGTCACACTAAATGGGCTCAATCTACATTTTTCCATAGGCGACCAAATTGTGGAATGCACTACCCAGTTCCTGTTTTTCTCCAAACTTTGACTTAAGTCAATTTAAGGTAGCCATTCATAAACATTTCTCGGCAGCCTAACAATATCCCTAAACCCCCCCAGTGTCCATGAGTGCTTTAGCACGTTAGGCAAATCTTAGCGTGTTCGGGAAAACTGACCAAAAACGTGCCAAAATTGATACTATGTGCCAGTGGTGCACAAATCCACCACCCATATGTTATTGTTATTTATTTCTTTGTTATTCAAACTAAAGTAAAAATAAAGGCCGTTTCAGGAAGGAACACTAATGGACATCCGGTACACATACCCAACAAAGTACAATTTTGGAATAAAATCTATTTTGTTATAGTCAATAAAGTGCCTGCCTTGAAATACATTTTCAGTTAAATTTGAAAGATAATAAAAGCCCATTTGAGGTTCTAACTTACGAACAAGTTTTTTTTATTGTGTATAGGGGTGTTGCAAGAATAGGATAACACCGTTATTTCACAAAAATTTAATTACGCAGTGTCGAAAAAAAATGAAAATGTTGGTGCATACTTCCACCACTGGGACGTAATGGTTTAACAAATCCACTACCCAGTTTAAAGAAATTCATTATATTTTGTATTGCAACCTCAAAAAATTCAATAAAATCGTCCTGATTTGAACTTGTTTATTTGGTAAAAGATATACGATTCTATAATGTGGTAACTAAATACGTATTGCTTATTTATATCGATCTCACTGAACATTTATATGATTACGGAATATGGTATTATAATTATGCCACATTTACAGGTTAATGAGCCACGGCATTTCGAATTGCATTTGGCATTTCGCTGTTTACAGGAACAGTTATAGTCAGTACAGATCTCTTGCAGTAGCACCTGAGCAAACCTTGTCCGAAGCCCTTTATTGACATATTTGCTGCAGTCCGCAGAGAAATGCTTTGATTACTATAAAATGATTGCGAAATAATCGCTTTAGTGGCCCATTATCGGTGTTCAACGTGTATAATCCAATATGTTTCTTGGAGTAAGGCGGCCTCTGTCAACATCTAGAATTTTTATCAAAATATTAGTGCCTTCTGGTAATGGAATAAAACGTTAATTTGACTCTTGTAACATTTTCGTAGCTTGAATTTTAATTTTTGTATGTGATTCTTCTCGCTCATTTAGAATTCTTTTATTTCTTTCGAGCATTTCAGGTTTTAAATTGCCATTCGCCGTCATATTCTCGTTGTTGTTTTCTAAGAGTTCACTTTCATTTCCATCTTGATCATCTACATTTTCTGTAATTTGCTACGTTTCCTCTAAGTTTACTCCACCCTCTACGTCTTGACCATCTTCATTTTCTCTGTTTTTCATGACTTCTTCCAAGTTTTCTTCACTTTGTAAATTATTTACAATATTATTTGGTAAATCTGCGTCGCCTAAACTGGTTATCTGCCTAGCACTAAACATACCTTCACAGGAGCTTCTATCGATTCCTCTATGAATTGATCTATTTTTTCTAGACGAGCACTTCGTGTCATTATTTTCTTCAACCCAGGCAACTAACATGTCACGGACGTCCTGGTTAGCTCTCTCAACAGAGCCTTATCTCTACGAATGCCTTGGTCGACCGTGAACAATTTTAGGACCGGGCCAAAGAGTAGCAACTTCCATAATAACTGAATTGGCAAACTTGCGACCATTAAATATAAATGGCGAACCTATCAAACAGAAAATGTCGACTAAATTTTAGGCGACTTGTTCTGCAGTTTTTTGTTTTAAGCGGTCGCAAAAATAAAAATTTCGTGAAATGGACTTGATAATTGAAAATAAATTTGTATGAACCATTTGGCTCTGTTTCCATGTCGATATAATGTTTAAATTTACCTGGCATCTAAATTTCATATACTTATTGGCATCACAACCAAACCTTTTTTGGATTTTTTTTCTTTAACTGACATGCTTTACAGTTTCGAAGATATAAATTTATTATTCCCGAGAAATGTTAACGTATTTTTTCTTTAATTCATGTTCCATGCCTAAAAGAAATATAATTTTTATCTGAGATTCGGTTAGCAGCAATACTATCCTCGCCACCAAAGACGTCTTACAATAAAACGAGTTAATATTACAAAACGGATTCAAATTATTTCCGTAATAATTTCTTTTAACTAATTACTCCTTTCCGAGATGGCGGTAGTGCAGTTACAGATTTCATATGATTTTCAATATTGTTTATTCCAAATTTACACCATAAAAGAAAAGAACGGTCACTTTATGAAACTCGATGAAAATTGTTCATTATAATTAACGTATTAATGAAAAGTCTTATCTTTTTCTCTTGTATGGCCAGCATTTATATGAGCTCCATGAATAATATCGACTAATATAATAATAAAATAAAATCTAATATCATGATTATCAGTGTATCTTTGGACTATTTATTTTTCATCTTGTCAATATTCAGCAAATCGTATCTCTTTAATCTTCGGTATTGTTTAGATGAAAGTGATTCCCTCCTTCGTAATCTTTGTGTTTCCGTAACCTCACTTATCAGTAATTTATAGTCAGTTTGCAAAATAAGTGTAGACCTATTAGTCGATTCTCCATAAAGTTTTTTTAAACTAGCTTCGAATTGTTCTTTTATATTTACAACCACTTTGAATCTGAAAAACACGCCGCTTAATACATTCTACTACATTCAGCCAAGTGTTACGCGGCCTACCAGGCCCGGTCTTACCTCTAACCTCATCCACATATATTTGTTTCGTTAATCTTCCGTTGTTCATTCTCCCAATGTGATCAAACCAACGTAATGTACTACTTTTATGTCTATCCATCATCGTCTTTCCCTCGCCACACTCCGTCATTATGCACTCATTCTTTATCTTGTCCTTTCTCGTTTTACCACATGCGCTTCTCAGCAATCTCATACCCACGGCATTTATTTTTTTTTCGTGCTTTTTTTGACATACCCATGTTTCACATCCATACAGTACTGATGGGAGAAAAAAGCCATTATAGATGGCTCGTTTCGCAGCTAGACTCATGCTTTCTATTCTCATTATCATACACATACTTCCAATCGCTTTCCTTCCAGCATTGACCCTTCGTCCAATCACGCCCTCCATTGTAACATCTGCAGTAAACATTCTACCCAGATACACCAGCTCGTCCACTTGCTCCACAGTTTTATCTTGCAGAGTAAATATTCTACTCTCCTTTAGGTGCATGATCTCACAGACTGTATCAAACTTCCTTAGAGCAGTTTGTAGCTCATACGCACTGTCGCTTAATAAAACTGTGTCATCTGCATACACCAGAAGTCGTACATTTACGTCCCCAACCATTACACCATTTATATCGGTACATGCTTGTCTAACACATTTATCCATGTATACATTGAACAACCACGATGACATCACATAGTCTTGTCGAACTCCTTGCTCAATATTAAAGTATTCACTCACACCTTCTTTCACTCTAACACATGTCCGACTACCGTTGTATACTGACGTTATTCCGTTTATTAGACCTTTATTTACCCCATATTCATTTAATATTTCCTACAGCTTCTCTCTATTCACTCAGTCATAAGCTTTCTCGAGATCTACAAACGCACAGTACAGCTTCCTTTTCACCCTTAAACGCTTTCCGCTCACCTGCTGGAAAGCAACCATCTGATCAACACATAATCTCCCTTGCACATCCCAAATCTTAGTTTGTCTAGTTTCTCGTACTCTATCAATCAGTATTCTTCCAAATACTTTACCAGGCACGCTGAGCAAACTTAATCCTCTGTAGTTCTTACTCTCACTCTTGTTCCCTTACCCTTATTCAGTGGTACAATGATCGCGCTCTTCCAATCCCTCGGAACTTTTACACTCATAAGGCATACATTGAATAATTCACACAATCTTCGTATAAGCTTCGCACCCCCATACTGTAGCATTTCACCAGTGATTTCATCTGCGCCTGCTCCCTTGCAGTTTTTCGACCTTCCTACGGTTTTCTCTACCTCATTTATCCCAATATCCTTCTTAGTTTTATTCACCATTCCTTCTGCATTCTCCTTATTTAACCTTTCAGTCTTACTTTCCTCACTACTATACAGCTTTCAGAAATACTCTTACCAGCATTTCCTCACTCCACAATCGTCCCATACTATTTCGTTGCTCATATTCACCACTCCCGCAGCGTTCTGTTTTGGGCCACGTTTTGTATTTTTGACTCATTTCCAGAAGAGTTTTTTCTTTCCTCAAAATCATACTGAATTTTCTCTCCTTCCACGGCCGTCACTTCCTCTTTACTTATTCTCACTGCCTCCTTCGCTTCTTTGTCTCTTAATCTGTACACATCATACAATCGATTTCTCAGTCTCATTTTTTGCAGCAATCATTGCCATGTACGCATCTTTGTTCTTCCATACTGCCTTTTTTACTGACTCATTCCACCAAGCACATTTTTTCTGTCTACCTACAGTCGCTCTTCCACATATCCGCACGGTACAATTGACAACACAATTTTTTATGCTTATCCATACACTTTCAAACGTCAGTGTCTTTTATTTGTTCGTTCCACACTGTTTCATTCACATACAACTCTTTACTCACAGCATCTGCGTATTTCATTTTCGCACCATTATCTACTAGTTTCTCTACGCTAATTCTGGGCGTTCGCACTACGTTTGATTTCCTTCTTCAGACTCACTTTTTCCCTAAACGCACACTCGATATAACCAAAAAGTGGCCCTATCCACACGCCGGTCCGCGCATTACTCTTGTGTCTTTCACCAGGTTTCTAATCCGTTCATCATGCACTATCAAGTCTATCATACTTTTAGGTTCACCTCTTTGCCATGTATACATATGCACATTTTTATGTTTAAACCAAGCATAGGATACAAACAGGCTTCTCTCCACACAGATGTTCACCAGGCGTTCACCATTCTCATTGACTCTTCGGTCTCCGAACCTTCCTAGAACGCGTTCAGTATGTTCTCTCTGTACACCCACCCATCCGTTCATATCCCCCACTATCATCACTCTTTCGTTTGGGTTACATACGTTCAACATGTTCTCTACTTCATTCCAGTTCTCACGCTCCTGGTCGCTTTCTCCATTCACCGGTGCATAGCATGGAATAAGAAAAATTCTTCGAAACTCCACTTTCATTCTAACCCATATTTCTCTGGGAGATACCAATTCGTACTGTTTAACACATCTTTTCGCTCTTTCACTTTTTTCACTCTTTCCTTTTGCACCATGCACTTCAGTCTCAACTCCTGACCATAGTGCTAGGCTGCCATCTTCCATCTCCATAGCATCCTTTCCTTGCGCTCTGTCTCCGATACACACAGAATATCAAGGTGTCTTTTGTACATTCAATTTCAAATTCTTTACATTGCTTCTACCTCTAACATTCCACGCACCGACTCGTCATTCATTCCTTGTACAGTCGTCAGCAACAGGGCCTGTCTGTTTCGACCTTGACCACTCCTTGTAGCCAGGTCGATCCGAGGAAATTGTATTGTTCGGTTGAGTAACACCATAGCAAGCAGACCGGTTATTGACCAAATTGTGCCCCTACTAACAGTATCGTCCTACTACCGGACAGTTATTTGTCTACTGCCTCGACATGTAAGGAAGTAAGAAGTAGAAATATAGACAGTCAACAAACATATAACTAATATAGAGTATACTTGCTGTATGAATATCTAATTGTATGCATATATATATATATATATATATATATATATATATATATATATATATATATATATATATATATTATATATATATATATATATATATATATATATATATATATATATATATATATATATATATATATGTATATATACATTTTCACTTACATGCCTTGAATCACATCACGTTTAAACCAGATTGCTCCCTACGCGATTCCTGGCTTACGCGCCACTCACCAGACTTACTGTTACTGATTTGCGACCAAATGTTTCAATTATTTTTAAGTTATATTCTCCGAGTTATAGTTATTTTGTTATTTAATTTAATATTTATTTATCAAATTTGTTTTATTATTGTCGCGAACCGTGACAACTTGGACGTTTTCATCCTCTAAGTGTTTTTTATTCAATTGAAGGGTAACTATAAACAACGATAATGCCCCTGTTAGCTGTCCCGACATTAATTGTTTCCTTTTAGAATTAGTTAATTACCATTAAGATCAAACAAAAGGTAAAAGTTAGCTTAAATTCTGAATTTGCATTCAAGGAAAAATATACTATAAGACAATATGCAACACAATGTGATAATTAAACTTAAAATCATATACAGTACCAAAATAAAATTTGGATCAACCTTCAAATTTGAATACAAAGAAAAAAAATGTTCAAAAACTTACCACTTAATACGGATCTGCCCTGCATAACCACATACTTTGTATTTTTTATATTTTTGTCGGTACAACTTTATGAGTTTCAACAATCATCCGGCGTGGGAATTTTAGAGGAACCATTTCTTGGTAAAAGTTCAATGCTATAGCAATCCTAAATATTATTTACTCCCCTTTCTTCCTTAAAGAGGCATTTTACATGTTACAAACTTCTACTGTTTAGATTATTATTATTTGTTTATTAGTAAGATTCAAACCGTTAAAAATCTATTCAGTAATATCCTACTTTTATTTAGAATTAGATAACGCGACTTGCTGTTATTTATTCTCGAAAAGAAAATTATTTAATTAGTTTCATTTATAATTTTGATTACAAATTAGAGCCAGTTGTTTGTTTATTTATCTATTTATTTGCTTTTGTTATGCTTTGGATTACGGATCCGATCTAGTTATTTATTTTTATCATTTAAGCTAATAAAACAATTCCTATGACAATTCCAACGTTTGGATTTTTAATTGAAAGGGGTTCATACAAGGATGAATCGCATCTGGTATTTTTACTAAAGTTACCGTTGCGTATTTTTGATTGTTTTATACTATGCGCTGGCGTGAACTACAATAAGTTATTTTATTAGTTGTGTATGACTCATTGTGATTTCAAAAATGTTTACCTGTTTGAGTTCAATCCAAAGGGTGGCATTTACGCTTTAAGTTTACCTTATAATTTTACGAGTTTTAACAATCACATCTGGTATGGGTTTAAAAGAGCCGTATTTTTCGTAGAAATTCAATACTATAGCAATCCTAAATGATATTTTTTGCGCCTATTTCAACTAATGAGCCATTTGCATGTTACAAAACTTCTACTGGTTAGATTATTATTATCTTTGTTTGTTATTAATATTCAAATCGCTGGGTATAAAAATCTATTCAAAAACTTACCATTACTTTCTTGATTTAAAAGTTGCCATTTAAACATGTATTTGTTTCCTACCGCTTTGAACGACCCGAATGTCAAATCATAATGTAAAGTAAGTTCAGAGTTTTAATTTTAAAGTGATAAAACTATTCACAACTAAAAACACATCAAGATTGAATATAGAATATTGGGATAAAATTCATTCATTAACCTGGAGATGTACGAAGATTACATTTGGCATTTGTAATAAGTATCAAAAAGCAAAATTTGATAGAGTACCTAAACGACAAAATATTAAACCAGCCTGCGATAATAAAAGCTACCTAATCAAACTTTTTTCACGTATTATTGAGGCTGCGTTTTGTTCTTCGTCTGCGAGTCTCCAAATTGCGAAAGTATCAACATATCTGTGCCACATTATACATGTTCTTAGGTGCATTTTCCATGTAAAAATTAGCCATTACTAACCTAAGAGCGATTTCCTACAGCTACTCCATCAAGTCGTTCATACAATTTTTATTCGACCAACAATAAATAGTGTCAAAACAGTTTCGAAACAGAATTGGCGAATCTCTCGCAAATACGTGATTAATATGTTCAATGATTTCTTTTAAAGGAGATTTAGTAAATAGTAATAAAACGTCAAAACTGACCATAATGTCACCTTCTTGGGTAAGTAAAATTACGCATTTTCTTCAAGGAAATATGCAGAATTTTGTTTTTTTGTATCAAGCTGTAATAAAAGGTATGATGTTTTGCATGGCTATATGTAGGACATGCAGTTGCACTGACAATGGGTCGTATCAGAACATTGAATTTATTAATCTTTGGTACACCATACAGTTTTAGTGAAAGCGCTACAGGTTTAGTTAAACTTTGTAGGCTAGTCACGGTATGTATACGGTTCCAACAGTTGTTTAATTTTAAATGTATAGTAGTCCCTATATAAAGTACCCGTTACATTACCTTTATCCGATAGTTAACACATTTATGTTCTCATTAATTTTAAAATCTAATAAAGCTCTGCATTGACGAAAGGATAAATTGCTTTTTGGAGGTTCAGCTTTATAAAATATCTTAAGTGTTTCACATCTAACTGTATTTCCAGTGTAAAAGTATATAAATTCAATAGAACTCTCAGTTTTAGAAACTATATCATCAAATGGTATTACTTTTGGTGTTATCGAAAAAACTCCATCTTTTTCCAAGTACTTCGACAGTGTGCTCTGAAAAAACTTGATTAGATATGATTGTAACCGTTCTTCTATTATCTAAGGTTAATGAATCAGTTTTACCCCAATCTCATCTATTCAATCTTGGTGAAAGCTGTTTCTCCTTAACCTCGGACGCTTTACCGGTTGAGTGTTAAGTTAAATTCTCAGCATTACTTTGATTTAACATATATAGTTAAAGTTAAGGTAATATTAGAAAAACATATTATGTCTTAATTGTATAATAATGGTTAAAGTCCTTAAATATTAATGGAAAATTATTTTTTGTTCGATTTGTGATTTAACCAGATATTTAATAGGTATGTTAAGTTTTTAGTTGTGAATACTTTTGCCACATTAAAATTAAAGTTTATACAGATTTGGACTTACATTATGGTTTGATTATGCTTTTAAAGGTCTTACCATCTTAAAATAAAATTAGATTCTGTAGTTAGGTTTCTCTTATGTTTATGTTTCAGTTTGCATCTTCATATTGCATTTGCATTTTTAAAACGTTTCACTAATTATTATGAAATAATATAATATCCAACTGTGAAGGCATGACGGTCATGTCTGTTTATGGGTAGAGATTTCAGAGGGAAGATCTTTTTCTAATTTTCAAAATATTTTATAGAATATCACTTATTTCAATTTTTAGAGCAAACCTGTAGTTTCAATTTAGTATAAACACTCATTAATTAGTATACCTTCTTGGGTTTACATCAGGTTCACAATATAACAAAATTGTATTTCTCGTTGGCAACTCGAATGATTTCATAAGATTCATATTATAATAAAATTGTACTTCTCGTTGGCATTTTCGTAATTAATAAGATTTTTCTTCATGTATGGCCAGTAAGTGTAATTTTAGTGCATGTATAATAAATGACTAGCATCCAACGCAGGATAATTATATTTGAAAGCTAGAAATATCGATAACAGGATAATTACATTTGAAAGCTAGAAATATCGATACCCAGGATAATTATATTTGAAAGCTAGAAATATCGATACTGTTTAAAATGAATAACTTAAAAGAAAAGAACCTGCGAACATATCCAGACCGAATCTGTTCTTTAGTGCAGTTCGAGTATCAGTCCGTTAAAGATTTTTTGGTTAAATGCGGGAGTCGGCTCCTGATTTCACTGGTTCGCAAAACGAGGAGAAGTACACTACAATTCGGTTTGGGTATATACCAACAAATCGCGAATTGGCATCGTCGATGACGACTGTTGTTTGTCGTCTCTAATTTTCGACCCATTTACTCTCACATGAATTACTGCAATGCGAAGTCTGTGTGTCTGTGTGTCTGTGCCTGTGTGTCTGTGTCTGTGTGTCTGTGTGTCTGTGTGTCTGTGCGTCTATGTGTCTGTGTTCTCGTGTGTCTGTGTGTCTGTGTGTCTGTGTGTCTGTGTGTCTGTGTGTCTGTGTGTCTGTTGTCTGTGTGTCTGTGATGTCTGTGTGTCCTGTCGTATCCGGTCGTCTGTGCGTCTGTGTGTCTGTGTGTCAGATGGTCTGTGTGTCTGTGTGCCTGTGTGTCTCGTGTGTCGTGTATCTCGTGTGTCGTGTGTGTCTGTGTGTCTGTGTGTCTGTGTGTCTGTGTGTCTGTGTGTCTGTGTGTCTGTGTGTCTGTGTGTCTGTGTGTGTGTGTCTATGTGTCTATGTGTCTGTGTGTCTGTGTGTCTGTGTGTTCTGTGTCTGTGTGTCTGTGTGTCTGTGTGTCTGTGTGTCTGTGTGTCTGTGTGTCTGTGTGTCTGTGTGTCTGTGTGTCTGTGTGTCTGTGCGTATGTGCGTATGTGTGTCTGTGCTGTGACTGTGTGACTGTGTGACTGTGTCTGTGTGACTGTGTGACTGTCTGTCTGTGTGTCTGTGTGTCTGTGTGTCTGTGTGTCTGTGTATCTGTGTGTCTGTGTGTCTGATGTCTGTGTGTCTGTGTGTCTGTTGTCTGTGTGTCTGTGTTCGTGTGTCTGTGTGTCCTGTGTGTTCCGTGTGTCTGTGTGTCTGTCTGTCTGTGTGTCTGTGTGTCTGTGTGCTGTGTGTCTGTGTGTCTGTGTGTCTGTGTGTCTGTGTGTGCTGTGTGTCTGTGTGACTGTGTGACTGTCTGTCTGTGTGTCTGTGTGTCTGTGTGTCTGTGTGTCTGTGTGTCTGTGTGTCTGTGTGTCTGTGTGTCTGTGTCTGTGTGTCTGTGTGTCTGTGTGTCTGTGTGTCTGTGCGTCTGTGTGTCTGTGTGTTCTGTGCGTCTGTGCGTCGGCGTCTGTGCGTCTGTGCGTCTGTGTGTCTGTGTGTCTGTGTGTCTGTGTGTATGTGTGTCTGTGGTTCTGTGTGTCTGTGGTCTGTGTGTCTGTGTGTCTGTGTGTCTGTGTCGTCTGTCTGTGTGTCTGTGTGTCTGTGTGCTGTGTGTCTGTGTGTCTGTGTGTCTGTGTGTGTCTGTGTGTCTGTGTGTCTGTGTGTCTGTGTGTCTGTGTGTCTGTGTGTCTGTGTCTGTGTTTGTGTCTGTGTGTCT
>JARFJB010000296.1:5000-55000 GCA_036346205.1 Vesta saturnalis | reverse complement strand
TAAGTTAATCTTTTAATTAACTTATGTAATAGTGCTAATTAAAAAGTCGTTTATACATCAATGGTTGGTCATGCCAATGGATTCATTTGACTTAATTCAACGATAACCCAAACTAAAATAGTTTGATTGACAATTAAGATTTTTTAAAAATTCTCTGCTCCGGTAGTAATGTCATCAACTGGGATTATACGATTACTATCATTTTTGAGATGGTAATATTCTAATCTTACGTTCTTGTACGATCGATTAGATTGTGTCCGATTAGGAACACGAAAAATATCTATCTTAGATAATGAATTAAGAGGCAAATTAGCATGTCGATGTTTTAACGAAAAATGAACCTCAATTGTATTTCTGTTGGTACGATTCCAAACGGTAAATGAATCCCGTTAATTTTGATATTACTTATGTTCGTTTTTATAGGTACGCAAGTATAATAAGATATACAAACAAAAATGTATTATTTCTGATGTACATGCAACACTTGACAACTGTCACATTTATTCTATAAAATTTATGAAAATCAATACTTTTGTACTGAACACTGCCTTTGTTCACTGTCACACTTTAGTAATTTTACTTTCATTGCAGTTCTCGTCTCTAACGTCTAGAGCTTTAAAACAGGTGACAACGTACTCGTGCCTTAAAGTACCACTAAACCTGTTTAACTTCCAAACTGCATATACGTTGACGCGAAATCGACTTATTAGCTCATTTTACGACGTTTCGCCGAAATTGAGTGCGTCCGCACGCGTGTGCGCGCTCATGTGTGTGTGTGTGTGTGTGTGTGTGTGTGTGTGTGTGTGTGTGTGTGTGTGTGTGTGTGTGTGCGTGTTCGTATTCGTGTGCGTGTGCATGTTCGTGTGAAAATGCTTGTACGTGTGCGTGCGTGTTCATGTGTATGTTCGTACGTACGTGCCTACGTGTGGTATAAAAATGTCCTATCAGGACGTTATGTAAATTAACTTTTCTAAATTACCGACGGTTTTCTTTGGATATTGTATATGAAATAAATCTGATTGGAAGGCTATTAATTAGTAGTGATTCCACAATTATCCTGAAGAATTAACTTCGCTTTATTTCGTATTAGTCAGGTATACTTGCAATAAGAAGAGAGTTAGATAATTTTAATAATTATATTAACTACTCTACACCTTGTACATAGTTTAACACGCAAATATTATACTTTCTTTACTTATAATACAATATTATCTGCCCGAATAACTGTACTAATTAGTATAATTAAGCAAATATGCCATAAAATCACATTTGCATAATTATAGAATATATTATGATAAATTTGATTGATAGAGCGAAGCGCCGTTAATAATAAGAGGTTTATATTTGCACTACTCTTTGAAAATATATTTTGGAAAAAGAATGGTGAAAATGGGAGTCACTAAGTACAATTGATAATTACTAAAGTGAGAGAGGCGAATTATCATTGGTTAGATTTTGGAAATTTGAATAATAATAGATTCCATTATAAAGAATAATTATAGTTAATAAACTTAAAATAAATATTCATAAAAATAAGTACAAACACCGAAAGTATTTTTCTTCTGAAGACTACCCAGCCACTTAATTTGAATTTATAAACGGAACAATAGCGAAGCATAAAAATCAAAAACAGTTTTTACCTAGTTACCATCTTGCAACGTAAGTGGTATCAGTCCCGCGCATATTAATATATAAGCAATTATTACGATTGATGTTGATGTTACAGTTTTGAAATACGTTTGTAATTATGTTGTAACGTGCAGAAATCAATATTTGATTCATTCGCATCGACTTCATCATTTTTAGTAGGGGATTTATACGGTTGTCTTGTTGGTTTCAAAACCGTTTAATGTTAACTGCGTCATCTGCTGATTAACACTAGAGGGCAATACCTGTTTTATAAACTGCCTTCTGCAGGACCGGTACAATTTCTACAAACTAAAAGTGTGTGGCAATTAATAAGATCGATAAAGTTTTAATGTAATAATTACCTGTTCTTTCTGGAAAGCTGTCATCTGCAGTTTTCGTTGGTTTACTTAATAATCATATTCTATAAATTGACTGAAAAGTTTTCCTTTTCAGGTAACCTTGAAAGATCTTTCAACAACCAAATAAGTTTAACTTAAAAATACTCAGAAAGATCAGTAACAATATTTATGTTTGTCAACTTGCCTTCGTCTGATACCAATTACGCTCTGTGATATTTAATTGTGATCGATAAAGATACATTTGTGCAAAAGTAGGTTATTCTCTAGTGAGAATTTTTTTTTAATTCAAGTAGTAGGATCAATAATCCTATGTGATAATTAAGGACGATCAATCACTACTCTCGATATTTAGATTTTTTTAGTTGTATTCGATTTGGGGAAAAATTACTTCAGGTTAATATAATAACGATGTGTGTGGGACTGATATATTCCAGATATATTTATGGCAAAGTGCCTGAATTTTATGTAGTTTGTGGAAATTTAAATAAAACAAGATTATTATGGGAACTGGTGTTTATTATTTATAATTTGTAATAAATTTATAATTAAATCATAATTCACTCTCCTCATTGCTTTCACTCTAGCTAACCTAACCATATCTCTACAGTTTATCCACCCTTTAAAACTCCCCGCGCGAACACAGTACTCTGCGGTCATTTGATCGTTAGACTGAGTTCTCACCCGGGCTCACTCACTTCCTTTATTTTATGTTACGTGGTAGGTTAGACACGTGACAATGTTACATTCTATAATATCCCTCTGGCTGCTAGCTGGTAACGCTCGTAGTTGCAGTGTAACTGATACTGTTTTAGTTGCGATGAAAAAACGTTGAAACAAAAGTAGAAGGGAGACACCTTCCGCCGCCATCTTGGATTTTGACGTCTCAAGGATGCCCACGTGGCAGACCATATTTTCTACCCTTATTTTTTATGGTTTCTCTTCGGAGGCCTTTTTCAACCCATAATTATTTTTGTTTTTACTCGCTCACGTGTAGGGCGCGTTTTTTCACTCTTATTTTTATGGTTTCTTTTCGAGGGTCAACTCTTGATGGAATTTTCAACTCTAATTAGAGTCTCTTTGACAGCAATTTTTTTGCACTTGCTCACGTGAGGGGCAGATGTAGTGGTTGGTCTTGGACTTGGGGTTGGTCTTGGAGCTGGGACTAGGTTTTGGACATGGAGTTGGTCTTAGGGTTATTTTTTATGGTCATCTTTAACCCTAATTAAGGTCCTTTTGTTTGTATTAGGAGCAGTACCCCTGGACGTTAGGCAAACGCACACGAATACAATGTGGGAAATTGCATAATTACCCTAATAAGATATTATTATTAAAATTATCGGTCCTATTGTTTAAATAGTCATATGCTATTGGGTACGTTCGGATGATCTTTTACCTATACGAGAAACTTATTTATACATTGTATTTTTAATAAGGATGTTCTTGTAAGACAGCACTTGTGTTAGGGATTGATCATGCGTGGGGGAACTTGGATGACAGTAAAATTTAATTATAGAATACTTATTTTTATTGTAAATGTCATAATTAAAAAAATCCTCAGTGAGTTATAAAAAAAATTACTGACATTCAGGTTATTCTCTAATGAAACAAAATTTTTTTATTAAGTTAATTAATTACATATCAGTTATTGCAATATTGTTTTCTAAACAAATATTAAAAACTGGTTGCTTTACCTGTTGGTCCTAATGTATTGAAATATGTTTTATACCCATCCGACCATTAAAATGTTTGTATATTGTACGCCTTAATATGTTTTTAAAGAAACTTGTTACGTATAAATTAGATGCGTTTTATAACTGTAATTAAAAATTTGTACAAGTAAATAAAATAAATAAAAGGTTAAAAGCACACTTACCAGCTCTGTACTTAAAGAACGTTTTGGAGAATTGGTTTACTAGTGATGGTCACTGCTTTGTGTTACTCGTCTAATCAAACTAAATCACTTTATATGTTTTTTACTTATGCATAGTTGATATATAACTGGTTCTCTATCAGTAAAAGTAATTTTTTCAAAACGATTTGAAAAATATTCATATTGTACATACGGACACACAAATTGTTTATTGAAACTCACTCATTAACAGTTATAAAAAAACCTCATTAAAAGTTTGGAACGTAATAATTACGTGTGCAACATACGGTTTAAATTGATCATGTATTTTTCCATATTATTTTTATTAGAGTTTTTAAATTTTTATTACCATGATTGTTATTAAAATTATCACATTTCTATTCATGATCATTTTGATATAAAAGGGGTGCCTAAAATTTACCAATGCATTTTCAATTTTGGTAAAACATAATTTCGTTTTGAGGAAACGACCTTCAAAACAACCAATCAATCAAACCAGATACATAAGAATGTTTTAATTATATCCATTTAAATAGCGAAATAAATAAATTCAAGATGTATCTGAAAATGACTTCTATCGAAAATACTTTCAAAAAAAGGTTGTCTTTTTAAAAAACCTTAGATTTTTATAAAACAAGACCGAACGTCCTAGTTGTTATTGAAAATGCTCAACCACCTATGTACAGGGTGTCCTATTTTCGATGTAATTGGGGGGTTTTAGGTATTTCCCAGATAGATAGAGTAAAGGACCCTTGGACCGATTTTTGAAACAAATTTAATAATCTAAGAACATTTCAATATCTCGACTCGTTTGGGAAATATAGGGTGTTTTTCGGTTTATGCTGTTTTCTTTAAAATCCCGTAACTTTTTTGTTTGTGAATATTTAAAATTTTGGTAAAAACATGTTTTGTACCTTTTTTTATGTGAAATTTAGTGGCGTACTCGATTTTTTTCTAACTTAATTTGTTTCCGAGTTACAGATCAAAGTTGCATTTTTTTAAATGGTAACCGTAGTTGGCTATGACTCCAATCATTAGAGATTTCTTTTAGCTTTCTGAAATATATATGGTTTCATATATTTATCATATATTTTCAAAACTACATACATTTCCTAGGAACTGGTGCTCGGGTCTTCGCCCCTTGTCGCGGACCCTTGACATAAAATTCTCAAAAAGTCTGTGTAAATAAAACATATAAGCAAGCAAGACCGCTTATTCAACGCGTGTTTAAGTTGCGTGTTTATTACACATTTATTTTTAAAGTAATGAGTTGAATTATATTTGTTATTGCACTGTATACTGTACATAGATGGTTGAGCATTTTCAATAACAACTAGGACGTTCGGTCTTGTTTTATAAAAATCTAAGGTTTTCTAAAAAGGCACAACCCTTTTTTTGATAGAAGTCATTTTCAGATACATTTAAACCGTATGTTGCACACGTAATTATCACGTTCCAAACTTTTAATGAGGTTTTTTTATAACTGTTAATGAGTGCGTTTCAATAAACAATTTGTGTGTCCGTATGTACAATATGAATATTTTTCAAATCGCTTTGAAAAAATTACTTTTACTGATAGAGAACTTGTTATATATCAACTATGCATAAGTAAATAACACATACAGTGATTTAGTTTGATTAGACGAGTAACACAAAGCAGTGACCATCACTCGTAAACCAATTCTCCAAAACGTTCTGTAAGTACAGAGCTGGTAAGTGTGCTTTTAACCTTTTATTTATTTTATTTACTTGTACACATTTTTAATTACAGTTATAAAATGCATCTAATTTATACGTAACAAGTTTCTTTAAAAAATATTAAGGCGTACAATATACAAACATTTTGATGGTCGGATGGGTATAAAACATATTTCAATACATTAGGACCAACAGATAAAGCAACCAGTGTAATAACTGTTATGTAATTAATTAACTTAATAAAAAAATTTTGTTTCATTAGAGAATAATCTGAATGTCAGTAATTTTTATTTATAACTCACTGAGGATTTTTTTAGTTATGACATTTACAATTAAAAGAAGTGTTCTATAATTATATTTTACTGCCATTCAAATTCCCCCACCCATGATCAATCCCTAACACAAGTGCTGTCTTACCAGAACCTCCTTGTTAGAAATACAATGTATAAATAAATTTCCCGTATAGGTAAAAGATCATCCGAACGTACCCAATAGCATATGACTATTTAAACAATAGGACCGATAATTTTAATAACAATATCTTATTAGGGTAATTATGCAATTTCCAACATTGTATGCGTGTGAGTTTGCCTAACCTCCAGGGGTACTGCTCCTAATACAACCAAACGGGCCTTAATTATGGTTAAAGATGACCATCAAAAGTAACCCTAAGACCAACTCCAGGTCCAAGACCTAATCCCAGCTCCAAGACCAACCCCAAGTCCAAGGCCAACCCCTACATCTGCCCCTCACGCGAGCAAGTACAAAAAATTGCTATCAAAAAGACTAATTAGGTTTGAAAATTTCATCAAGAGTTGACCCTCGAAAAGAAACCATAAAAATAAGGGTGAAAAAACGCGTCCTATACGTGAGTGAGTGGAAACAAAAACAATTAGGGGTTGAAAAAAGCCTCCGAAAAGAAACCATAAAAAATAAGGGTAGAAAATATGGTCTCCCACGTGGGCATCCTTGTGACGTCAAAATCCAAGATGGCGGCGGAAGGTGTATCCCTTCTACTTTTGTAGGCAACGATCTTGCTTTAGTTGTAGCTTAATTTTGTTTTAATTCATAATATTTTTCTCTCTAACGGTCGCACGGTTACGATTATGTTTTGGTGTCTGGGTATTACCACAGATTAAATACAAATCAGATGTTTCACTCGCTGTCGGCACTTTGATCTTTTGAAATATATTTCCCCTCTCGCGCATAGCTTTTATACCCACCAAGCGCATACGCCACGCATACTTTCGAACGCTAATATTTGAATTCTTGCAGGGATGAATTTGCAAATTGTGCTTGCTCTCTCTTACCAGGACCGTATTCCAGAAATTAATGACGTGTGTAATTAAAAGTTGTTCTTGATATTAGATGGTTTTTGAGTTGCCCTTGCAGAAAAGATTTTGAATCACAATGAATATATTATTGGTTTCCGGTAGCACTGAGAGAAAAAGAATGAATATACAAAACAGAAACAAAATTACAAGAGATTCCTGCAATTTCACCTAATTTGAATTTAATACTGTATCTGATCAAGCCAATAATTTTGACGAAACTACAGCTATTGTTGGTTTCAAATTAAATTAGTGTAAATGTCGTTTTATTTATTTAATGCCAATTGAAAAATCTAATTTGTATGCTGTGAAATATCTAGAAATTTTATAGCTTAGGTGCAATCAATATATATATTTGCAGTGATCATGATTCTTCTATCAATATCATCTTGGTTGAATATTTTACAAAATGGTTATTCCTGTTTCATAGCAAGAGAAAGTACTTTCGACCATGTGATGTGTTAATATTGTTGCTCCTCGATCTTGCCTGACTGATAGCGTTAGTGCTTATCAAGAAGGCATACAGAATATATTGAGGTTGAATGAGAAAATTATACAAGTCTGTCATAACAGTTTTTTACCTAAGATGATTATGAAATCGTTGAGGCCGATACTTGCTGTAAATCCATGATCAATTATTATACATAAATGAGAGATTTACACAAATTTATTGAACACAGTAGACTGCAGTTTCGAGTTGTTCACTCCTTTTCAAATACAAGATTTGTGAAACGTAGTGCACCAGAAAGGGTATATACACACATCTATATATCTATTTAAAAACGAAGGCAATAAAACTAGTGAAAGTAAGGAATTCTCGTCAGAATGACCTAGTATTTCATTGTCGGCAATTTCTGAATAGGTTCCAAAAGAAGGTTGGGTTGATGTCTAACTGAGAGTTTAGAATCTGATCTGTGTATTTATAACGGTTAATTTCTAAAGCTTCTAAATAGTTTAATTGTAGACCTTTTCTCGCAGTATGTAATATCTTGAAATCAGGATCGAATGAATGATTTTCTTCCAATAAATGGTTTGAATAATTACACTATTTGAAAAAGAGTGAACAACTCGAAATTGCAGTCTACTGTGTTCAATAAATTAGTGTAAATCTCTCATTTATGTATAATAATTAAGATGATTATTCCAATTCCTCTCAGTTGCAGAAGAACAGATATATATATATATATATATATATATCCAAGAACATAATATTACAAGTGTGATAAAATAAGTGGAACTTTTCTTCATGTAATACGTTTATTTATCGAAATAACAGAACAATAATCAAGTCATTACAGGAAACAATTATATTGTAAAATAAATGGAAGTTCTAATATAAAGAAACATAAACATATACATGCTTGAACGATAAATACGTAAACATTACCACAACATTATCATACGTTTAGGGATGGAAAAAAGTGTAACAAACCTAATTTATTATTTATTATTATCGGTATTTTACATAACTAGTCTAATGAAAATTATCATCTTAAATCTGCTGGACTACATATTTCAGAAATTACCGTCATCAAAACATAAACAGTGATGGAAATCATTTCAGTTGTAAGAGCTAAGTCATATACATTTTCCGTGTGAGACTTCATAATAAATCACAAAATCAATCATAGTTTCTGTCAAAAATATCACAGCAGAAAAAAAAACAAGTTTCTGACGCACAATGAGGATAGAAATTTTGTGTAAAATATTAGTGCAGTCCATAAACAAGAAATTGTCTGAATCTTCTTTGTCAAGTTTCTTCAATTGCATTCAAAGTTATCAATGGACAATATCAGAGACATAATATCAAAATATAATTCTTCTTTACAAAATGAACTATAAACCATCTACATATTATGAATTAATTAATTCAGAATTGGTCAAACGAAAATGACAAAAGTTATAGTCGAAACAAATAAAAGATTTAACCTGGGTTATTGAAATGAGGAATACAATTATAATTTTTTTTTCAAAACACTTAGTGATATACACTCTTGACAACTATCATAATTAACAGTTATTGATCTTCAATATAACATTTTCTAATATACTACACATAGTAAGTTATCGATTAGTTTTTCTGTAACTTTTAACAGAAGAACTGAATAAGAATCACTAGCAGCCAGAATAAAAAAGTGAAAAAAGAAGATTTTGTAAGATGATTTTTATTCAGTCTCCATTTCCAGAGCGATAGGCATGCGTTATGCATAGTTAAATATATACCGAAACTTCACATTTAATGAACACTGAACATGAAGTTGCACATTGAGATTTTGTTTTATATTCTCTTTTGTCGTGAACGTAGTTGAGTTCATTTTGTTTTGTTGTTTGTTTGCCGATTTAAATAAGTACATGAAATAGTTAAACATTACAGAACATGTATAAACTACATCTACATACTAAAAAAACAATCAGAATTAGAAGACTAAATAAACATAAATGAGCAGATCAAGAAGTCTAATTTTCCCAACAAAGTCTTGGACATGCCACTGAACATCTTCTCTTCAAAGTGCACGTCACAAACTCGGTGACTCATATAAAGTTGTTGTGGTGTCCTATTCAATAAATCCAATCTTCCTGTATTTCTGACCCATTGCATACATCTGCAAATATTATGACTACAATAACTTGCGCATTAACCTGCGGGTGACTGAGTGGTAAAGTCGACAATCACAATTAACTTCACTAGTCAGTTACCCGTTTGTTACATAGTTTGAATCTCCATCATGACACATTGATAAAAAATATATTCTGTGATGGATGGACATAACCAGAAAATCAAAATTCTCAGTAACTTTATCATCCGACAAGCCAAAGACAATAACATACTGTAATCAGTTCGAGTGGTAATAAAGCCAAGTATTGTATTTGGGTATTTGAGTAAGTAAGAAAAGAGAAAGAATGACTATGATGATACCAAATTTGTAAATTTAGTAGCAAAATTTGATCTTAATTGTGATGAACAATGAATAAACTAATAATGAAACAAATCAAATTACTTGACTCACATAACAAAATATTATAGGACAATTAACACTGCTACAATCTACTTCAGTAAATGGACCATCTTGAAGAAGTAATTATTTCATATTACTGACAGAGAGTTTAAAAGATATCAAATAGAATATCATGCTTAATTTTTAACGGTCTCATATCATTCGAAACTGGATATTATTTTAAAAATAGTAGAGATGAAACAGTCTGTATATTACGTTTAGTAAATTATTTCTATAAGATTATGTATGAACATTAGGTGTAATAAATTCCAGTCATATAAATGTCTTGAATTTTCTCTAATATTTTCAACTGACATCTCATTCTATTATAATATGCAACAAGTGAAAACTTTTCATTTTTATATTCTCACCGTTCTGTATCCAATGGAAACTTGTAGAAACATCACAATGCTATTATCACTGGTGTTATTGTAACATACCTTTACACAGCAGTAAGTCCATCTTTCTTAGCTTATGAAGTCAGACAGATGCAATTTGCTTGAGTACTGGTCGACACTTTCAGTCACAAAACTGAGTAAAATACTACACTATCACACTATGTATGGATCTTACTGACCAAAAATAATCTCAAAATACGTGTGTAATCTCGACCATATGAAATCCTTTATCCTAAAAATAACATCATCAATTATTAACTCAGTCATATTTGGGTCAAGATTTACTTACCTGAGAACAAAAGATTCACAATTCTCCTATCCACGAAGACGAGGTATTTTCTGTATTTTTGATACCCAAAATATTACAGGTAACATTGACATTTTATCATAATAGTAGATGTAATAACTTACTGTAAGAAATATGCACGCTAAAACTGAACACCACAATCAAAAGTCAATAAATTCAAGGCGGCTTCACTTTCACAAGACAAGAAACAAGATATAAATTTCGAACACACTAATAAGAAAGAAACCAAGAATGAGCGATAACATTCAGCCATCTTTTATGAAATTTGTATCGAGAATGTAAACAATGGTCAGATGAGGAACGGTCTATATGAGCATTGCCGGACATATGTTATATCTCACCAACTACATAAATTCAACCTTTATTAAATGAAAATAATTAAACAATGATACCTCAGTGATCTGCTGATATTATTTGATACTTGAATGATGTGTTTTTCTCATTTCTCAATAATTCAAAAGAATAGAATGTCTATAACTTCACATTTTCCAGCGCTTTTGAATTTCAACGCAGTTCGACAACAGTGTAAAGTGTGCCAGATCAGATGCATTGGCAATGTTGTGATATGTATCAGTGTCTTTTCATAACAATATATACGTTCTCTTCTCACACATTCAAGTGGGAATCTATAAGCCTGTTTTATTTCGTGTTATAGCTTATCTGGCAAACTGGCAAGAAGTTCGCGCATAATATTCATACCCACCAGGCGCATCTCAATCTTGAAACGGAATTTTCGGCCGAGTGAAATATCTGATTTGATTATCACGCATACTTGGTATACTTATCATTTGGGTGTTAAATTGGGTATTGTGATTAACTTCTATACAAATTTAAAGGTTTTGATAACAATTAAAGCTATCGTCCACCGTAAATGATAACACCTTTAAAAATTAATTAATTTGTCAAAATAAATTTATGAAATAGATGCTAACACAAAGATGGGGCTGCTTTCATAACCGTATTTAAAGGTCAAGAATGGAATGTAAGGAATAGCTGGATCTATACTAACTTAAATATTATTAAACTGCCATGAACATGATAAATCTCAAACCATCTACCGAACGAAGGAAATTGTTCTATTTCCTAATGACTACGGTGTATTAATATACAGTGTAGCTTTATAACTTGAAACGTTTGCTGAGACCTACTAATTGAACTTATTACATTTAAAACAAAGCGAAACTTAATTGGTCGTGATTAATAACCTAAAAATAACTGAAATTGTATTGATACAATACGCTTATTGCTTTATTTCAAACTAAAACAAATTTAAATATATAAAGATTTTAATTTATAATAGACACACCTACAGTGTTGTTTCAGCTCACAATATCCTACAGCCAAACAAAATCAATTATGACAAACCATTTATATTTATATTTATTTAGAATACATGCGTTAACAATTTTCAAAAAATAAATACTCTATTATACTGTCTATATATCGATTAATACAATTCACAACAAGGTCGAACCTCCAAGATTTGCGTAAAAATATTAAAAACTATCAATACCTTATTGTATAGTCTATATATTGATTAACACAATTTATAACAAGCCATGACGTTAGAGGGCAACACAATACATTATACAGATTGTCCTCAAGAGACTATTATAATATACCTCAATAGGACACACCCATAGTGGGGAGTTTACGTAGAGTAAGATAAAATGGAAAAAATTATGTGGACGTATGCAAAACGTCCTTTAGAGTACTAAACACGCACGCACTCATTCGCGCGTGTACGCAATTAAACGCACTCACTCATTCTAACACACACATACTCGATCACACACTCACACTCTCACACACTAACACACTCACACACTCGTACACACACTCACACACACACACTCACACACTCACACACTCACACACTCACACACTCACACACTCATACACTCACACACTCACAAACTCACACACTCACACACTCACACATTCACACACTCACACATTCACAAACTCACACACTCACACACACACAATCACACACTCACACACTCACTTACATCACTACACACACACCACCTCACACTTACCACATCACACACTCACACTCACACCACACACACTCACATACTCACACACTCACACACTCACACACTCACACACTCACACACTACACACTCACACACACACTCACACACTCACCTACACTCCACACACTCACACACTCACACACTCACACACTCACACACTCACACACTCACACACTCACACACTCACACACTCACACTCACTCACACTACACACTCACACTCACACACTCACACACACACACACTACCACACTCACACACTACACCTACACACCATCACCTCACACCACACACTCACACACTCACACACTCACACTCGACACACTCACACACTTACAACACACAATAACATCACATCAACACTCCTAAACTAACACACTCACACCTACACATACACACTCACCATCAACACACACAACACACACCCACACTCACACTACACACACACTCCACACTTACACACACACACACACACTACACACTCACACACCACACATCACACATCACACACCAACACACTCACACCTCACAACACAACACACACCACACACTACACACCACATCACAACCACACTCAAACCAACTCAATATACACACACCACACATACACCACAATACACACAACACTCAAACTCACAACTCAACACCAAAACACACCACACACACACACACACACTCAATCACACATCACACTCAAACCACTAACACAACTACACACACCACCACACCACACACTCACAACACACACTCACACACACTCACACCCACACACTACACACTCACACCACACACACCCACACACACACACTCACACACACACACCACACACTCACACCTCACACACTCCACCACACACTACACACCACACATCCCACTACATACACCACACATCACACTCAACATCACACATCACACATCACACACCACACACACACACCACCACCACACTCACACACTCACACACCACACACTCACACCACACCTCACACACTCACACACTCACACCACACCTCACACACACACACACTCACACACTCACACACTCACACACTCACACTCACACACTCACACACTCACACACTCACACTCACACCCACACACCACACTCACACACACACTCACAACACTCACACACTCACACCTCACACCTCACACACTCACACACACACACTCACACACCACACACTCACACACCCACAACTCACACACACACTCACACTCACACACTCCACACTCACACTCACACACACTCACACACTCACACTAACCACACACTCACACACTCACACACCACACCACACTCACACACTCACACACTCACACACTCACACACCACACTCACACCACACACTCACACACTCACACACTCACACACCACACTCACACACTCACACACTCACACCCACACACACACCACACTCACACACTCACACACTCACACACCACACACCACACACTCACACACTCACACACTCACACACCACACACCCACACACACACCACACACTCACACACTCACACTCACACACCACACACACCACACACCACCCACACACCACACCACACACACTCACACCTCACACACTCACACACTCACACACCACACACCACACACTCACTCACACACTCACACACCACTCACACCACACACTCACACACTACACACACACTCACACACTCACACACTCACACACTCACACACTCACACACCTCACACACTCACACACCCACACACCCACACCACTCACACTCACACACTCACACTCACACACTCACACACTCACACACACACTCACACACTCACACACCACTCACACCTCACACACTCACACTCCACACACTCACACACTCACACACTCACACACTCACACACTCACACACTCACACACTCACACACTCACACTCACACACTCACACACTACACACTCACACCTACACACTCACACCTCACACTCACACACTCACACACTCACACACACACACTCACACACTCCACACTCCACACACTCACACACTCACACTCACACACTCCACACACTCACACACTCACACACACTCACACACTCACACACTCACACACATCACACCTCACACACCACACACTCCACACACTCACACACTCACACACTCACACACCCTCACACACCACACACTCACACACTCACACACTCACACACACTCACACACTCACACTACTCACACACTCCACACACTCACACACTACACACTCACACACTCCACACACTCACACACACTCACACCTCACACACTCACACACCACACACTCACACACCACACCACACACCACACACACTCACACACTCACACACTCACACACTCACACTACACACACTCACACACCACACTCCACACACTCACACACACACACTCACACCTCACACACTCACACACTCACACACTACACACACTCACACACACACACTCCACACACCACACACTACACACTCACACCACACACTCACACACCACACACTCACACACTCACACACACCTCACACACACTCACACACTCACACACTCACACTCACACTCACACACTCACACACCACACACTACACACACTCACACACACTCACACACCACACACTCACACACCACACACCCACACACTCACACACTCACACACTCACACTCACACACTCACACACTCACACACTCACACACTCACACACTCACACACTCACACACTCACACTCACACACTCACACATCACACACTCACACACTCACACACTCACACACTCACACTCACACACTCACACACTCACACACCACACACCACACACTCACACACCACACACTCACACACTCAAAAAACCACACACACACACTCACACCCACACACTCACACCCACACTCACACACCACACACTCACACACTCACACACTCACACACTCACACACTCACACACTACACACCACACACTCACACCCACACACTCACACCTCACACCACACCCACACATCACACACACCACACACTCCACACTCACACACCCACACTCACACACCCACACACCACACCACACTCACACACTCACACACTCACACTCACACTCACACACCCACACACCACACACCCACACACTCACACACTCACAACCACACTCACACACTCACACTCACACACTCACACACTCACACACCACACACTCACACACTCACACACCACACCACCACCACACACTCACACCCACACACACACACTCACACACTCACACCCACACACTCACACACCCACACACCACACTACACACTACACACACACACTACACACTCACACACCACACACACACTCACACACTCACACACCACCACACACTCACAACTCACACACACACCACACACTCACACACTCACACACCACACACTCACACACCACACACTCACACACTCACACACTCACACACCACACTCACCACACACTCACACACCACACTCACACACTCACACACACACACCACACACTCACACCACACCACACACCCTCACACTCACACACTCACACACTCACACACTCACACACTCACACACTCACACACTCACACCCACACACCCACACACTCACACACTCACACACTCACACACTCACACACTCACACACTCACACACTACACACTCACACACTCACACACCACACACACACACACACACTCACACACTCACACACTCACACACTCACACTCACACACTCACACCACCTCACACATCACAACTCACACACTCACACACTCACACACCACACACTCACACTCACACACTCACACTCACACTCACACACTCACACACTCACAACTCACACTCACACACTCACACACCACACACTCACACACTCACACCCACACACTCACACACACTCACACTCCACACTCACACATCACACACTCACACACTCACACACTCACACACTCACCACACTCACACACTCACACACTCACACACTCACACACTCACACACTACACACTCACACACCACACCACACTCACACACTCACACCACACACATCACACACTACACACTCACACACTCACACACTCACACACTCCACACACTCACACACTCACACACACTCACACACTCACACACTCACACACTCACACACTACACCACACTCACACACCCACACTCACACTCACACACACTCACACACCCACACACTCACACACTCACACACATCACACACTCACACACTCACACACTCACACCCACACTCACACACTCACACACTCACACTCACACTCACACTCACACTCCACACCACCTCACACACTCACACACTCACACACTCACACACACTCACACACTCACACTCACACTCACACACTCACACACTCACACACTCACACCTCACACCCACACTCACACTCACACACTCACACCTCACACACCACACACTCACACATCACACACACTCACACACTCACACACTCACACATCACACACTCACACTCACACACTCACACACTACACACTCACACTCACACCACACTCACACACTCACACACTCACACACTCACACACTCACACATCACACATCACACACTCACACACTCACACACCCACACCACTCACACACTCACACACTCACACACCACACCACACTCACACACTCACACTCACACACACTCACACACTCACACACTCACCCACTCACACACTCTTACACTCACACACCCACAGACTCACACACTCACATACTCACACACCACACTCCACCCACACCCACACTCACACACTCACACACCCTCACACACACTCACACACTCACACACTCACGCACTCACACACTCACACACTCACACTCACACACTCACACACTCACACACTCCACACTCACACACTCACACACCTCACACACATCACACCACACACCACACTCACACACTCACACACTCACACACTCACCACACACCACACTACACACACTCACACCCACACACCACACACTCACACACTCACACACTCACACCACACTCCACACTCACACACTCACACACTCACACACCTCACACCTCACACCACTCACACACTCACACACCTCACACACACACACACTCACACACCACACTCACACACACTCACACACTCACACACTCACACACTCACACCTCACACACTCACACACTCACACACTCACACACTCACACACTCACACTCACACACTCCACACTCACACACTCACACACTCACCACACTCACACACTCACACACTCACACTCACACACTCACACACTCACACACTCACACACTCACACCACTCACACACCACACCTCACACTCCACACTCACACACTCACACCCACACTCACCTCACACACTCACACACACCCACACACTCACACACTACCACACACTCACACACTCACACACCACTCACACACCACACTCCACACACTCACCACTCACACTCACACACTCACACCTCCACACACCACACACTCACACCTCACACACTCACACTACACTCACACACTCACAAAAAAAAAAAAAAAAAAAAAAAAAAAAAAAAAAAAAAAAAAAAAAAAAAAAAAAAAAAAAAAAAAAAAAAAAAACCCCCCCCCCCCCCCCCCCCCCCCCCCCCCCCCCCCCCCCCCCCCCCCCCCCCCCCCCCCCCCCCCCCCCCCCCCCCCCCCCCCCCCCCCCCCCCCCCCCCCCCCCCCCCCCCAAAAAAAAAAAAAAAAAAAAAAAAAAAAAAAAAAAAAAAAAAAAAAAAAAAAAAAAACCTCACACACTCACACACTCACACACTCACACACTCACACCAGACTCACACACTCACACACTCACACACTCACACACTCACACACACCACACACACACAAACACACACACTCACACACTCACACACTCACACACTCACACACTCACACACCTCACACACTCACACACTCACACACTCACACTCCACACCACACACTCACACCACACACTCACACACTCACACTCACACTCACACACTCACACTCACCACACACTCACACACTCACACACTCACACCCTCACACACTCACACACTCACACACCTCACACACTCACAACACTCACACACTCCACACACCTCACACACTCACCACACTCACCCACACACCTACACCCACACACTCACACACTCACACACTCACACACTCACACATCACCACACACTCACACACTCACACACCCACACACTCACACACTCACACACCTCACACACTCCACTACACCACACACTCACCTCACCCACACCACACATCACACACTCACACACACCCCCACACACTCCACACACTCACACACTCACACACCTCACACCACACACACTCACACACTCACACCCACACACTCACACACCCACACACTCACACACTCACACACTCACACACCTCACACACACACTCACACACTCCTCACACACTCACCACTCACACACTCACACCTCTCCACACTCCCACACACACACTGACACACTGACACACTGACACACTGACACACTGACACACTGACACACACACACATACACTTACACACTCACACACTCACACACTCACACACTAACATACTCACACACTCACACACACACTCACACACTCACACCACACCTCACACACTCACCCACACTCCACACTCACACCACACTCACACACTCACACACTCACACACTCACACACTCACACACTCCACACTCCACACTCACACACTCACACTCACCACACCACACACTCACACACTCCACCACACTCACACACACTCACACACTCACACACTCACACTCACACTCTCACACACTCACACCTCACACCCACACTCACACACTCACACACTCACACCACATCACACTCCACTACACTCACACACTCACCCCCCCCCCCCCCCCAAAAAAAAAAAACTCACACACCTCACACACTCACACACTCACACACCCCCCCCCCCCCCCCCCCCCCCCCCCCCCCCCCCCCCCCCCCCTCACACACCCACACCACACACTCACACACTCACACACTCACACTCACACCTCACACACTCACACACTCACACACTCTCACACACACACTCACACACCACACACCCACACTCACACACTCACACACTCACACACTCACACACCACTCACACACTCACACTCACACCACTCACACCTCACACCTCACACACTCACACACTCACACACATCACACTCACACACTCACACACTCACACTCACACACTCACACACCCACACTCCACTCACACCACCTCACACTCCACCACACACCACACCACACTCCACACACACCTCCACCACACACTCACACACCCACACCCACACACACTCACACACACACACCACACACTACACCACCCACCCACCACCCCACACCACACCACACTCACACCTCACACTCACACACCAATACACTCACACCCACACTCACACACACCTCCCACACACACTCACACACTCACACCCACACCACACCACACACCACACCCACACACCACACACCCACACCCACACACACACTCACACCCACACCCACACACTCACACACTCACACCCCACACCACACCTCACACACCACACACACTCCACACCACACACTCACACACTCACACCTCACACACCCACACTCACACTCACACCCACACACACACACACACACACACACACCACCTCACACTCACACTACACACCCCACTCCACACTCACACTCACACCTCACCCACACACTCACAACCACACTCACACACTCACACTCACACATCACACACTCACACACTCACACACACACTCACACACTCACACACCACACACCACACACTCACACACACACTCACACACTCACCACACACCCACACACCCCACACCCACACACCACACACTCACACACTCACCACACACCCCACACACCACACACCACACACTCACACACTCACACCCACATCACACCACTCACACACTCACACACTCACACTCACACACCACACACCACACACTCACACACACACACTCCACACACTCACAACCCACACACCCACACACCACACACCACACACACACACACACCACACACCACACACTCCACACCACACATCACACACCCACCTACACACTCACACACTCACACCCACACACTCACACACCACACACCACACACCACACCCACACACCCACACACACTCACACACACACACTCACACACCACACACTCACACACTCACACACCACACCACACACTCACACCTCACACACTCACACACTCACACCACACTCACACCTCACACACTCACACACTCCACACTCACACCTCACACTCCACACCACACACCACACTCACACACTCACACACTACACACTACACACTCACACACTCACACACTACACCATCACACTCACACACTCACACACTCACACACCACACACTCACACACTCCACACTCACACACTCCACACACTCACACACTCACACACTCACACACTCCACACACTCACACACCACACACACCACACACCACACACACTCCACACACCTCACACACTCACACACCACACACTCACACACTCACACTCACACACTCACACACTCACACACTCACACACCTCACACACTCACACACTCACACACCACACACTCACACACTCCACACTCACACACTCACACACACACACACTCACACACCCACACTCACACACCACACCACCACACACTCACACACTCACACACTACACACACTCCACACCACACACTCACACACTCACACACTCACACACCACACTCACACACTCACACACTCACCCACACACTCACACACTCACACACTCACACACTCAACCTCACACACTCACACACTCACACACTCACACTCCACACTCACACACTCACACACCACCACACTCACACACTCACCACTCACCCTCACACTCACACACACACACACTCACACACTCACACCACCTCACACACTCACACACTCACACACTCACACACTCACACACTCAACACCACACCACACCTCACACACTCACACCCACACACTCACACCCACACTCACACACCACCACACACTCACACACACTCACACCCCACACACCCACACACACCCCCACACTCCCCACACACTCACACACTCACACACTCACACACTCACACACTCACCTCACACACCCCACACACTCACACACCACACACACCCACACACACCACACTCACACACACTCACACACTCCACACCACACCACACACTCACACACCACACTCACACTCACACACTCACACACTCACACACCCCACACACCCACACACTCACACACTCACACACCACACTCACACCTCACACACTCCACCCACCACACACTCACACTCCACACTCACACACTACACACTGACACACTGACACCACACCTGACACACTACACACCCTCACACACACTACACCTACACACTCACACACTCACACACTCACACCACCCAACACACCACACACACACACACTCACACACTACACACCACACACTCACACACACACTCACACACTCACACCCACCACACACTCACACACTCACACCACCACACTCACACACTCACACACTCACACACTCACACACCTCACACACTCCACACACCCACACCACCACACTCACACACCACACACTCACACCTCACACACTCACACCACACTCACACCCACACTCACACACTCACACACCTCACACCACACACTCACACGCACACACTCACACACACACACACACACACACACACACACACACAAACACACACACACACACACACACACACACACACACACACACTCACACACTCACACACATACACACTCACACACACACACCCACACACTCACACAAATTATTATAAAAAATTCAAACTACATCGGTTATTAAGACAAAATTCTTAAAAAATCAGTTAATTCCATAATAAATGTTCAAAATGTCCACCAAAAACATCAATACAGCATTGCAGTCGATCTTAAATATCTCGACTGACATTTCTACATTAACACTGTGGAATGCTTCTCGTATTCTATTCTTTATATCATCTTGTGTGGCTGGAGGTATTTGATATACACTGTTTTTCACATAACCCTACTCGAAGGAGTCAATTTTACTTAGCTCTGGCGAACGAGCTATCTATGCAAAGGGCTCTTCTCTTCCCACTCATCTTCCAGGAAAATGGGTATTAAGATGATTATGCATTAATCTATTGTGTTGTAACGGAGCTCCATAGTGTAACAACTACATTCTTTGACGAATGGTAAAATGAATGTTTGCCAACAGTAAGTAAATGGTTTTCTAAAAAGACCAAATAAACCTAACCATTCATGGTTCCATCGAAAAAATGTGGTCCAATTACGTGATCTCCAACTATACCACCCCAAACATTCAAAGACCACCTAGTTTGACTATGAGTTGGTATAAGATGGGGATTACTTGTCGAATAATAATGAAAATTGTGCCTATTTACAGTTACATTTTTATGAAACGTAGCTTCGTTTTCATAGAGGACAAAATCAAAGAAACTTCTAGGATAGTCATCTTCGAGTAACTCTTGATGCAACTGGATATGATATGGATGCATCTTATTTTTCGGACGGGCCTGTCACTAATATCATACTAACGCGAGATATCACATTTACTAACGTTTTTTTTTATGCGTAACTTCAAGCATCACGTTAAATTCATTTTTTTGTTAAGCACAGGTTTTGTCCTTTCCTTTTTCCATCAACTACTGAACCCGTACGATTAAAATGATCCACTAACCTTTCCAACGTTATTTTCTCGGCAAGTCTTCGTGCGGGATATCTTTCTTTGTAAATTTGTGCTAATAAACAATTTTTCATACATTCTCCCAGTACCCATACCATGTCCGTTAATTCTTCAACAGGAAAGTTCGTTTCAAACAGTATTTAAGTGTTTACAAATTAATAAACAATACACAATCTCAAAGAAGTTTGTTAAATGACAAGCTACTAATTATTACTGAACAATATCTATCTGTCATTTGTTCACAGCTAAACTGTTAAAAGATCTTTTTCTGTTATTAAACTGAGAATATAATTCACGTCACATGGTACATTTTTGATTATTTTCATTGGTTAAAATACAAAAACAAAATCGCAGAATAGGCTATCAAATCGGTGATAATTCTATCACCTCATGTTGACTATCACATGATTTTAATGATCGTCTAAAATTGTGAACTTTAAAAAATATATTTTCTATTAAAGTTCATTATATTCTCTTACCAAATATAACACGTGTTATGATTAATAATCGATAATACCACTCGCTAAAACCTGTAGAAAATTAAACGAATGCGAAGTACGAGTTCAATTTTCCTCGATTTTAACTCGAGCTATCACCGATAATAATCATAACACTAGTTATATTATCCCCGAACATATATCAGAAATTAACGATTTTAGCTATAGGGAGTGAATAATAAAAATGAAAGAACATAAAGTGTATTTTCACCTTTTTAAGTAAAATACAGGGCGATTCATTTGAAAAAATTGATAAAACCATGTGTTCGAGGTTTGGCTCGCTCTACATTCAATTGGTGCAATAATAAGAAATACCACTTTCTCGTAACACTGTACCAATGTCAAAAAGTTATGTCTGGAAAAAATTATTGTTAGATTGTTCTATCTAGGGTATACAGGACGTTCAAATGAGAATGATTTTCGTGTACAATTGATCATAACTTTTGAAATACCCTGTATAACGTAATGAAATGGGGAGATGAGCTTAATCCAAATTTGAAATATATAGGGTGTCCCATTTAAAAAAAAATATGTTTGGTTCACCTTGGTAATATGTAACACCCTGTAAACACGAAAATAATTTCATAACGTGAATTTTGAAGTTGCCTGTAATTTTTGTAAATAACTTTTTTTGATATCTCCTTTAATAACGGACATACCGTACTTGATATATATATATATATATATATATATATATATATATATATATTTCAGGGTGTCCTGAAAAGAATTGGTCATATTGCAGGGACACCTCTGGATTAAAATATACCGATTTAAGTCAAATTACCTTAGTACCAATTTTCTCCCTTAAGGACATACGAGCCTTTAAAGATTTATTCTGTTTTCTGGTTTTTACGCTAACTCAATTAGTTTTTGAGTTATTTAATTAAAGTTTGGTTTTTATAGGTTTTGTATTAGCTGAACATGTCTGTGAAAGCAGTGTTTGTGTAAAGTATGGAGGGCGCTTGCAGCAACCTATATGTTACATTCTCGTTGTCACATTTTTTTTTGGTATGTGAAAAATTTGACATAATGAGTAACTTTTGAAAATTTCAAAATAATAGCTTTATAAAAGGAATACTCGTCGCTAGTCGCTAAACTGCACCATTTACAAGTAGTACTAGTACTAGTGATTCTATTACTCTCGCGAACATTCAATATATTGTATTCGACAGCAATATTAACAAGCAACAAATATATTTTTTTTAAATTATATAATGTGAAATAAGAACAAAGAATTTGGACATTTCTATTTAAAACGTCACTTTTGACTTTTCGTTTATTTAGTACAAATTAAATAATTTCAATTGTGGTAAATTTAATACAATCGTGCAAAAAGCAGTATGAGCATCACGAATATAAAGGGTTGTACCGGTCTCCGTCCAAAAATGGCCGTCGACCGGTAAACGTCCCTTACTGTTCTTGATACTCAATATACTATTGCATCAACATTAGATCAGTTGGATAGTGCATCTTTATCATACCTAATATTCATTTCTACGAACTTCTAATATGTGTGATTCACTTATCCGTATGTACAAGATTTGTTTGTCACAGTTACTTATTTTAACTTAACGAAAATTCAGCAAAAGATACCGTATTTATAATTATTCCCTGTAAATGATTTAAATTCTATTTTCTTTGATAAAAAGAGATTAATTTTTTGCTCGAATATGTGAAGTTTAGTAAAATCCATTTTTAGGCTGCTACCAATCAGTGTCTTTTCACTCTAATTTATGTAGTTTGTTGAATTTATCTCACAGCTGAATTTTTCTTTTACAATGCCTCCACATACCTTATTTTCTAATAGTCAAATGACCGATATGGTGGCAATTTATGCCCAACAATATTTTAATGAACGCGCTGCAGCAAGAGTCTATTCCGAAACTTATTCAAATCGTAGACAACCTGACCGAAAAATATTTTCAAGATTATTTTCAAGATTGTGTGAAACGGATACGTCATAACGGGCGATCTATTGATCGGACTATTCAACAAGAAGAACAATTAATAAACACTGTTGAGGACGACGCAACAATAAGTATTCGCCGATTGTCATTAAATGTTGGATTATCTCGTACTATAACATCTAATGTTTTACATATGCAGAAGCTTTAATCCTTTCATTATAGACCAGTCCAAAATTTACTACACTATGAAGCAACGTTTATTAGGAGAGGAGTTTTAAACAGAAAGAATAGTCATATATGAGCTGACTAAAATCCATATGCCACTTTGGAGTGCCATTTCCAGCATGAATTTAAAATTAACATCTGGTGCGCAATAATTAATAACAATCTTGTTAGTCCTTTTGAATTCCCAACAAATCTAACTGGCGATAATTACTTAAGCTTTCTTAGAGAGAACTTGATTGATTTATTAGAAGACGTGTCTGTGAATATTCGTCATAATATGTGGTATTTACAAGATGGTGCCCCTGCTCATTACACTGTGGTTGTACAGGATTATTTAAATAATACATTTCCTCATCATTGGATTGGACGAGAAATCCTGATTTAAAATTCAATGGATATTTATTTTGGGGACACATAAAATCTCTTGTCTATTCCATCGCAGTTAATACAAGAGCTGAACTGTGGCATGAAATTAACGAAGCTGCAAATAGTTGTAACGTTATCTTAATTAATTTGGTCACATTTCTAGGATCGCTATTCTATGGAATAAATTGTTTTCATAGCGTACGTTTGCAGTCTACTTGATTCTCATTGGTGTATTGCGTTCGTTAATCTCGAACCCTTGTTTCCGCTTTTAGTTTCGTTTTTTGTTTTCTGTTTCCGTGGTTGCAGTACACACACAAAAAAGTGAGTTGGATAATTTTTTTGCTTCACTTGAACCGCGATTCATTGACACGATTTTCTAATTATAAATAAAACGGATATTTTCCGGATTTCTCGATCAGTGAATAATTAATTTTGTGCCGAACCTGATGCTAGTTCGCGTCACTTAAGTTACGTGATAATTATTACGGTTTTAAGCGTTCAAGAGTGTTGTGTTTCTCCTTATCCAATTTTAACGCTTGTGGTTACCAGCTTACAAGGTCAGTAATTTTGTGAATCATTCCGTCATTTAATGTTATATTTTCTTTCGTAGCGTTTTTTCTTCCTTTTCGTTTTCGCTTATTTTCTCCCTCTACGTATATTACCACCACTACCACTTCGAGTTGATCCAGCGTCGTCAATAGAAAATAACACCGCTGCCATTTTGAATTTTTCTTACGACTGAAGAAATTCTAATTTAATGACTTATAAAGAAAACTACTGTCTGCTCACACGAATTTACCTAGTAATTGTTTACTTTTAATATTAGATAACTTGCCTAGCTAAAATTTAGTCATTTCAATAAACTATTACCTTACTTTTATAGTCTTAATTTATACGTGAAAATTTCACTGTCACTATTTGCTTATTTGATTTTTTCTAAATTCATAATTTTGTTTAAGTTTCAATTATTTATCAATATTGTAAACCACTTTACCTTTAACTATGTGTTTGCCTATTGTAACCTAATTTATTAGTGTACCTTCAGTATTCGAATTTGTTGTCAATCAAGTAATTAATGTATCCATTTTCTAGGGCCAACCTATTGTTTAAGGTCCGAATTATTATTGTTTTCTTTTCCATTTAGCTTCTGTAATTTCGGACGTTACTTGCGCAAGGAAACGACACCGGAAAGAAGTTATTTTCAGGTGAGATTATTGATATACTTGATCGCTTGTTTACTTAGGTAAACCGAATTCTGAAAACTTTGTAAGATTAACGTAACTAATATCACTTTTCCTCCTTTTTTTTTTGTTGCTCGAGGATTAATTTAAGGTAATTTGGTTCAATCATTCAATGTTATATTAAAATAATATTTATTTTCTTTTTTATTAACCAATCCTTACAGTATCTCTATTACTTGTCAAATTTATGTTACCATTTAGACCATTTATCTGTTTTTGATGCGATTATAATTTTGTGACCCCATCGTGTCTATTTATTCATAATTTTTTTTCTATGATTTATTTAGTTTTTCGTACTTCGAACTAAGGTAAATTACAAATATAACTATCTTGGAAGTACGTGGCGTCCATTTTTCCTGATTATTATTTTATTTTATTTCTGTATATAATATTATGTATAATTATTTAACTGTATTAACCCACCCCAATGCCTACTAGTACTGAACCACCGAGCCTTGGCTTTATAAATTTTGTTACCAATTAAAGTTACCGTAACATAGTATTAAAAACCAGCATACATCATTACATCATTTCATAAAGTAACAGGAAACTTCCTCAAAAGATGCCAGAAATGTATTGTAGTTAACGGTCAACATTTTGGAAATAAACTTTAGTGTAATGTTTTGATTTAATGGTTTTTGTTGTTTATTTTGGTTCAATTTTCTTGTTACTCTGTTAACCATTATATTCTGTTATAAATTTGGTAGCTTTTTTTTATTGTGTGTACATTTGTGTACATAATTTTATGGGAGGAGCTGGAAGTTAATTAATATGAAAACAAACATTTTTGATAGAAATTCTGTAGCACTAATTTTAAACACATTTTTCTTGGAAATGGAGCAGTTTAGTGACTTGCGACAAGTATTCCTTTTATAAAGCTATTATTATGATATTTTTAAAAAGTTACTCATTATGTCAAATTTTTCATGTACCAAAAAAATATGACAACGAGTGTGTAACATATAGGTTGCTGCAATCGCCCTCTATACTTTACAAAAAAACTGATTTCACAGACATGTTCAGCTAATGAAAAAACCTATAAAAACCAAATTTTCCACAAACTGCGTTCAAAAGATACAATTAAGAGAATATATTCAAAAAAGATTGCAGCGCAGTTGATAGATTTAGAAAATGTAAAACTACATTGCTGTGGTTACTGGTTTTGTGGTTTTCAAGGCGAAAAAAAATTGACAATTCGACAATATTATTGTCAAAAACACACTAGGACTGTGAATTTTTGGTAAGTACCTAAGCATCAAAATTTCACTTGTAGTAAAATGTATTGAACAAATTTGTTTGCAGATAACATTATGTCAGATTCCGAACCCAACTGTATGACGTTCGACCTTGTTCAAATTGCCAAAATAGCTACGAACGATTTAATTCCAACTAAGTCAAGTAGATTATTATAAGTTTTTTTTAAAAGCTTATAAAAAATAATCTTATAATAATTTAATATTAGTCAAGTTGCTTTGGTATGGGTGAATCCTTGCGATATTGCAGGCTCACATTCCATTAATATAAGTAATTTGATTGTAATCTCATTATGTTTAGAATTTACATCAGTTTTACATACATAAAGGCAAAATTTACATCGATTGGGGCTTGAACTTTGATGGCCCAGTTGGTTAGCGCGGTACTCTAGTAAAGTACAGGTCGTACAGGTTGTACTCGAGGTAAACTTTTTATTTATGTGTTTAATAAAATTAATAATGATTTTTAAGTCAAGTACAGTTTATAATCATGCTTATGAAAGATTTTTCTCACATGGTGCAATTAGAAAAACATTACAAACTATTCTGAAAATATGCTACTAGCTTATTTTTGTAAATTGGCAACCAAACTAAAGACGAAGAGATCAACAATGATAGAATCATTACTAAATACCATGTTTTATTTGTTTATTTGAAGAAGCAGAATGAGGGTATAACTTTAAAAATTCAAAGGTATTCTCAAAGGAACATTTTCAAGATTTTTTAAACAATTCACCTATAGAGCAATATGTAGGAATTAAGGTTAGTTATAATACACTTACCTGCATAAATACAATAAAGTTTTAAAATATGTGCTACTTTCAGATTGGTTTAATACTAAACGTATCAGGAGCATGTATGTGCGGTGAAAGGGTGAACATGACAATAGACAATACAGAAGATTTTGGATCTGTAATTCATGTAAAGATTTCTGATAGTAAAACTAAAAAGCCAAGATCGTTGTGATTTTACCATCGTTAATAAAGTTCCAAAGTTCAACTAATATTTATTACCTCTGCTAAATTTCTGTCACGTCACTTTTTTATCCGCCGTGAGCGTACAAAAAAGTACTTTTTTGTACGCTCACGGACAAAAATGTGACGTCTGGGAAATCAAACTTCAACATTAGGAACCGATGTTAATAAAGTCGACGTTTGCGGAAAAACCAAATTTCAATTAAATAAATGAGAGCGTAAAAAATAGAAAACAAAATAAATGTTTAAAGGGTCGTATGTCCTTAAGGGAGCAGCTTGGTACTAAGGTAAGTTGCCTTAAGTCGGTATATTTTAATCCAGAGAAGGTGCCCGTGCAGTATGGCCCATTCTTTTCAGGACACCATGAATATATATGTATATATATATATATATATATATATATATATATATATATATATATATATATAAATAAATATTTAAATAAGACATTTTTCTTTAAAACTTGTGTAAATAAACGTACAATTAAAAAATTACTGTAGAATCGTCCTTGATGATAAAAACTAACCGACAGAAACAAAAATTTGAACGTCTGTCTCATACATCGCAGTCAAATAATGTAGAACCGTTAAGGACAGTACACAATTTCAGTGACAAAGAATTTAATAATAATATTATGAATGTTTTAGGTAAAGGGTTTAATTTTGCCATCACTCCTAAACGGATTCCCGTAGAAAACATCATCACCAACGTAGAATACGCCTTAAAGGATACAGAATCTACGGTCGCTGACGAAATTAGACTCAACGTAGCACACATTCTTCAGAACTGCAAACTTCCCAAACAAAATATCACCAAACAAGACCTCCAAATGTTAAACCAAATCAAAAATGACGACCAAATATTAATACTACCCGCTGACAAAGGAAACGCTACTGTCATTGTCAACTCTCAAGACTATCACCACAAGATGTTTGAACTGCTAACTTCTTCAGAATGTAAGAAAAATCAGTGCAATCCTACCACTTACATAGAAAAAACAACAAAATCTATCATTAATTCTACAAAATTAGACAAAGAAACAAAACAGAAACTAATTCTAAGAGAGAAGAGTTCAAGAATCCCCAAAATATACGGACTCCCAAAAATACATAAGGAAAACTGGCCATTACGCCCTATCGTCAGTGTATACAATTCTCCGACTCATGACCTTGCTCGTTATCTAGCAAAAGTTATTCAACCAATTTGTGAAAATGCTGTATCCTACATCAAAAACTCTTATGATTTTCTACACAAACTCAAAATTGTACCCTTGGCTCCAAATGACATTTTAGTTAGCTTCGACATAACGTCACTTTTCACCAAAATACCTATTGAAGACACGATGAAAATTTTAGAAAAAAAACACTCAATAAACCAAGACATACTCAAATTGATAAACCACTGCATGCACTCAACCTATTTTACATACAAAGAACAATTCTACAAGCAAATTCAAGGAACACCTATGGGCTCACCACTCTCTCCAGCTTTTGCGAATGTATATATGGAACATTTTGAAACCATTGCTTTAAATTCTGCAGATTTAAAACCTAAATGTTGGCTTCGTTATGTTGACGACACATTTGTAGTTTGGCCCCATGGAAAAGGAAACTTGAACCATTTTTTAGGACATATTAACAACATTCACAACATCAAATTTACTATGGAAGTTGAAGAACATAATTCACTCCCTTTTTTGGACACCCTAATAACAAGACTTCCTAATGGTAAATTTACACACAAAGTTTATCGAAAACCAACACATACGAATAGATACTTGAACTCTCTCTCACATCACCATCCTGGTCAATTACGTAGCGTTATGAAATCCTTGATATATCGCTCTTACCACTTATCCGACCAAAATTCTAAAACGGAAGAGATGAAGACTATTAATAAAATACTAATTCAAAATGGATACAAAGATCAAGAAATATTAAAAATTACCAACGAAATAAAAAGACCAAGAAATAATAACTTGTCAAACAATGAACGAAATATTCCAGTTATTCTACCTTATATAAAGGGAATTACAGCCAGAATAGCAAAGAAATTTCCCAAAAACGACTTCAGACCGGTATTCAAACCACATTCAACTTTGTCCCAACTTTTAAGAAACCCCAAAGACAAAATTCCTAATGAAAGCCAAGGAGTGTATGAGATACCGTGCAACAACTGTCGAAGAACTTATATAGGACAAACTAACAGAATATTATATGCGAGAGCCGATGAACACCAACTAGCAATTAAGCAGCACAATCCTTCAACATCTTTAGCTGCACATCATTTAGATACAGGACACCAATATCCGTTTAATTGCACCCCTATATACCTTACAAGAAAGAATTATTAGAGAAGCAGTTGAAATTGAAAGAAGACCAAACGCCCTCAATAAACGAGGTGACACTTCCAGAATGCCACAAATTTGGAAGAATGTCATTAAACAAGTTGATTCTACATTTCAACCAACTCCAAATCTTCCAGAAATTTCAAACACTTATGTTGCAACTATTCCTGGCGTCCCCACTCCTGCACCTTCTACATCATGTACTAGACCAACTACCCGAAGTCAAACACACTCGTCCAGATTAAATTTAAATTAGTTACCTTGTTTCATATTCTGTACTTGTTAAAAATAGTTACCTTATTTCAATTTCTGTAATTGTCAAATAAATTCTTGACAAAGGGAACAAAGGACGTTCCCGAAACCTTGAATTAATTGCACGTTTATTTACACAAGTTTTAAAGAAAAATGTCTTATTTAAACATTAATACTTGTGAAAATCTAAATAGAAAATATATATATATATATATATATATATATATATATATATATATATATATATATATATATATATATATATATATATATATATATATATATATATATATATATATATATATATATATATATATATATATATATATATATATACACTGCTCAAAAATTAAAGGAACACTTTTGGATAACCCTGTAATTTTGGCTTGTTGTTATTAACAAATGAAAATTATATTTTCATAATTGATTTGCATTTATTTTAGTGATTTGATAAAAAATAAACGTGATTATGCTCATTTAATCGAGATAAGTTTAATATTCCACAGCAAGTACAGAAAATAAAGTGATTATGAAAATATTCACATTTAGGTTTTATGTTTATAGAGCTTCACCTGGCAACGGCATGACAGGTTGTAGTTGTTGAGTTCATTATCTGTCAAAATGAGAGATCTTAGCGAGATAGAAGTCGCTCGTGCTATAGCTTTAATTGAAAATGGTGTAAAAATTCGACAAGTAGCAAGAAATTTTAATCGCAGTCCATCAGTTATCAAACGTGTGTATGATCGCTATAGAGAGAGTGGACAATATAAAAGACGAACCGGACAAGGTCGAAAGCGAAAAACTACAGAAATTCAGGCCCGATATTTAGTAGTTTCTTCTTTGCGAATCCGAATAGCGACAGCAAAAGACCTTCAAAGTACACTTTGGATGGCTCATCAGGTAACCATTTCTGACCAGACTGTTAGAAACAGGTTACGGGAAGCAGATTTAAAACCAAGAAGACCGGTACGAGAACATGTTTTAACTCGACATCATAAAACTTTGCGATTAAACTTTGCTCGTGATCATTTGAGATGGCAACTTAGACAATGGAGACCAGTACTTTTTACAGACGAATTAAGATTTCGTCTCACTCGTTGTAATGGCCGGGTGCGTGTGTATAGACATCCCAATGAACGATACTCCGCTATTGCTGTACAATAAGTATCCAGATTTGGAGATGGTTCGGTAATGGTCTGGGGTGGAATAAGTTTGGAGGAAAAAACCGATCTTGTGGTGATACCAGGAAGTCTTACAGCTGCAAGATATATTGATATCATTCTGTCAGATCACGTTATTCCTGCAGCATATGGTATAGGCCCTGATTTTCTTTTCATGCAGGGTAATGAAAGGCCTCATACTTCTGCGATTACTATAGATTTTCTTAACGAGCATGAAATTCGTAAAATGGATTGGCCAGCGATAAGTCCTGACCTTAATCCAATTGAACACTTGTGGGACATATTGGACAGACGTATTCGACGTCGTCCAAATCCACCTCAAACCCTTCAGCAACTAACAGAAGCCCTGGTCCAAGAATGGGACAGTATACCACAGGAAGACATTCGAAGGCTCGTGAGAAGTATGCCAAGAAGTGATTCGTGCTGCTGGAGGGCACACGCGATACTAAAACACATTGGTTTTCAGATAGCGTAACATTGCCATTAAAAAATATTTTCTTTTCATTTTGTTATTCGCACACTTTTTTAAATTGTTACTCTTAGTTTACGAATAAAGGATTAGTTGACAGTTCTATTAATCAATTTATTAGAAAAAAATATGTGTCTTTCAGAATATAAATGTTCATCTGTATATAAGTATCACTTAATAAGTTACAGGGGTACAGAAAACTGTTCCTTTAATTTTTTGAGCAGTATATATATATATATATATATATATATATATATATATATATATATATATATATATATATATATATATTAAAGAAGATATAATCGATTGAAGCTTTGGACGATTTTAGTTATTTTCAGATATCTTAGAAAGTTGTCAACAATGTTGAATTTTCTTATCGGTATTTTAATTATCATGTACATCTGACCAACTTTGCTAATTTCACCCACTCTGTATCTCTTATAATAATAAAGATAGCCACAGAACGTGTAGATTTTAGACACTTATGTATATATATATATATATATATATATATATATATATATATATATATATATATATATATATATATATATATATCAGGGTGTCCGGAAAAGATGCAAAAAATTTAGTTGCTGATTCTACAAGAAAATGAGTGTGACAAGTTCCTGTAACACTTTTTCGAAAACTCAAAATAACGGATCTACAGGGCGTCAAAGTTAGAATTAAAAATAATTTTTTTGTTAAAACTTTTTTATTGGTAATCCGGTTATCTTAAACTTTGGTACACGTCTTACTTGTGGTCTTTTGTATTATCGTTCAAAAGTTGACGTTTGTCCCTCATTGCTAAGGATGAACTCAACCTTCCCATCTACTTAATAACCTGTAACTTTTGGTTTTCGGTTTTGTTGCGTACAGTTTCAAAAAATAAAAGGGGGTTTAAAATTAGGCAAAAAAGGTTTACTTGTTACATCTCTCTAAAATAAGTCGTTTTCGAGAAAATCTGCTTTTAAAATTGTGTTGCATGCTGTGAACAATAACGCACACACAATTATTTTCGTTTTAACACATTAAGTATGCCTTTTTTTGTGTGTTTTTATATGCTCTTTTGTCTCATGCACTAAAACTGATACAAAATCCAAAATAAAGGATCTACAGGGTGAGTTCAAACATTTTATTACTGACAAAACATTTTAACACTCATTCTTACACTTTACAATGTGTCAAAGTTGCTTTTACATGTGTCCTCGTTGCCATAGAAACCATATCACTTATTTCTTCAGCACGCCGTGTTAAAACGTTGAAAATAATTTAACGTGCGTTGTTGTTCACAGCGTGCAAGACAATCTTCAAAGCAGGATTTCTCGAAAACGGCTTATTTTAGAGAGATGTAACAAGTAAACCTTTTTGCGTAATTTTAAGCGCCCTTTTATTTTTTGAAACAGTACACAACAAAAACTGAAAAACCAAAAAGCTATAGGTTATTAAGTAGATGGAAAGGTTGAGTTGATCCCCTTAGCAATAAGGGACAAATGTCAACTTTTTAACGATAACACAAAAGATCATAAGTAATAAGTGTACCAAATTTTAAAACAACCGGGTTACCAACAAAAAAGTTATTAAAAAAAAAATATTTTTTAAATCTAACTTTGAGTTTTTTTTTTGAGTTTTCGAAAAAGTGTTATAACTAAATACCCTTTAGCTAGACATGCAAGACCTGAGGCGTTTCAACTTCTTCGAGGACGATTTGAGGAGACAAGAAATGTCATACACAAAAAAGGATGTAGGAAATCGTACAGTTGCAAACGAAGAAAACGAGTTGACAGTTTTATTAAATTTAGAGAAAATCCTCACGTACGTGTTTGTCAGATTGCGGTGCAGTATATCTGAGCAAAACTTCATTGCAAAGAATTATAATCAAACGTAAATATAACCCAGACCATTTGTGTTTGCATCAAAGCCTACGACCGCAAGATGTCACAACTCGTGTCACATTTTGCAATATTCTGGACAAAATTAGTCAACAAGACACTTTTGTTGACTTTGTGCTATTTAGCGACCAAGCAAGTTTTAATAACATAGGAGTCGTCAATAAACATAATAGTTACTGTTACTCCGTTGAAAATCCACACGGAGTACGACAAGTAGATTACCAGCATCAGTGGACTGTGAATGGTTGGGGTGGTATTATCAATACTGATGTAATAGGGCCTTTCTTTTTCAATGGTTCCCTGACAGGCGAAAGATATCTACAATTTCTTCAAGAAAATTTTCCACAGTTGCTTGAAAATGTGAATCTACATACTCGACAAGTTAGGTATTACCAATATGGATGGATCCCCGCCGCACTATTATAATCAAGTACGTCGGTTTTTACAAAATTGGCGCGAAGGTGCTGGATAGGTCGCGGTGGTCCCATTGTTTGGAGAGCGAGATCACCGCATCTCACTCCCATAAACTGTTTTCTGTGAGGATATGTGAAACAGTAGGGGTATAAAGATTCGCCTACTATACAAGCCAATATGAAACTTCGAATTACTGAGGCTTTTCGAAGTATTCGAAGAAGCACCCTTCAAAATGTCAATACAAGCTTGACTATGCGGTTGACAATGTGCACTGCTACCAATGGAATCATTTTTGAACATTTAATATAACATTTGTAATTCATTGTGTTCTTTACTTCCATTTGAAAGTTTGAGTTCAGTTTATAGTTATGCAGTTCTATATATATATATATATATATATATATATATATATATATATATATATATATATATAGGGTGTTTAAAAAAGATGCGGCAGTATTAAAGAGGGTGATTTCTCAGGTCATTTTATACAATAAAGTTCCTACAAACATAGGTCCGCAAACGCTTCGTTACCGATCTACAGCGTGTTGAAGTTTAATTTAAAAAAACAGTTAAAATTAGATTTTTCCAAAACGGCTTGAGATATCATAATTAAATCTTATGCGTGTCAATAGCTGTGGGAGACGCATAATTTGCAATACAACACGATGTTTCAGTCGTGATACCGCTGATTTCTCTAAAAATAAAAAATACGTTTTGATTCTTTGTTCAATTGTGAAGAAAAAAGCTCTCTCGACTTTTTATCGTACGGCGTATCGTTTTTGAGCAACAAAAACATTTTGGTGCATGTCCATTTATCATGCGTACAAAAATATTTTTAACCATTCCTGTATTATTCACTGACATATTGAATGAGTCTCGTGATTAATAATTTTGTGTGTGTCGAATTTGTTGAAGTTCCTTATCATTAATCGCTATACGAATGCCGAGATGACCGACATGCACTATATTTATGGACTTGCTGGTGGGAATACATTAGAAGCTAGGCGGTTGTATACTGAAAGATTTCCGGGCCCTATTACTCCTGATAGAAAAACTTTCGAATGTATTGATCGGCGTCTTTATGAAGCAGGCACATTAAGACGAAATGGAAGAGCAGGAAGGCCAAGGACATCAAGAACGGTAGAGATGGAAGAGGATGTGCTGGACATGACTGAAGAAGATCGAGGTACTTCTACTAGAAAAATTGCTGACGCTTTGGATGCAAGTAATGGGACTATTTGGCACATTCTTAAGGAAAATTTGTTGTATCCATTCCATATACAACGCGTTCAAGCACTTCTTCTTGCTGATTTTCCTCCTCGTATTGCATTCTGTCAATGGTTTTTGCACAAAATGGTTCAAATCCCTCAACTCCTGATGTTGATTCTGTTCACCGATGAAGCGAGTTTTTCAAGAAATGCAATACGGAATTTCCATAATAACCATGTATGGTGTGAAGAAAATCCAAATGAAATTGTTCAAGATCGTTTTCAACATCAGTTTTCTTTGAACGTTTGGATTGGGATTGTGGGTGACTGCCTATTTCTACCCGGGACTCTTACCGGCGAGGTGTATCGCAACTTTTTGGAAAACACGCTCCCTGAATTTCTGGAGGACCATTAGCAATTAGAGATGCAATGTGGTATATACACTATGGCGCACCAGCCCACTTTAGTCAAATAGCTCGTGATTTCTTAACACAAGCATACGGAAATCGTCGGATTGTTTTTTTTACTCAAAAACGGTACGTCGTACGATAAAAAGTCAAGAGAGCTTTTTTCTTCACAATTGAACAAAGAATCAAAAAATATTTTTTATTTTTAGAGAAATCAGCGGCATCCTACTTTTTTCTTGAAAAATAGCCTGTGACGTGCCAATACGCGCGCCAATGGTACGACTGAAGCATCGTGTTGTATTGCAAAGTACGCGTCTCCCACAGCTATTGACACGCGTGGAATTTCATTATGATATCTCAAGCCGTTTTGGAAAAATCTAATTTTGACTGTTTTTTTAAATTAAACTTCAACACGCTGTAGATCGGTAACGAAGCGTTTGCGGACCTATGTTTATAGGAACTTTATTGTATAAAATGACCTGGACAATCACCCCCTTTAATATTGCCGCATCTTTTTTAAACACCCTGTGCACATATATATATATATATATATATATATATATATATATATATATATATATATATAATTACATGAAAATGAAAATAAAAAAAATCATAGTTAAAATTAGCTGGAACGTATAACAAACACTACAACATAAATTGTTTGATGGTATAGTCAAATAATACCTATACCATTGAGTACTACATCATTACTCAATGCCTATACATAATATATGTATTTCATAAAAATTTTTTGGATTGTGAAACACATAAAAATATAAACCGGTCAAAGTTATCTAGCTAATTGATTTTTCATATACAGTGAAATTAATGTTAACCTAGAAATAATAAGAGAAATTAAAATAATAATGCTCTATTTGGAGCGTACGTTATGACCATTACCGAATATCTTAAAACCTTGTTTTCCCTAAACACTTATTAATAAATTTACATGTACTTGTATGGTTCGTTGCATTATTTTTTTTATTTTAGTAATTCAACATTGTTATTTATTGCTTCATGGTGTGTGCTTATGTACTACCTTATAATTAGTGGTTCCATTTTATTAGTATTATAGCTGGTAGGTATACGATCGGATACCAAAAATAATTAACTAAATTAGGTTAATTATGGTACTTAACCGCCCATAATTTTTACTAGTTAAAAACTGAAAGAAAACTTATTTGAGTTACAATTCTACACAGTAGCTCTTTTTAAGGATGCATAGGGTTTACATTAATTTAGCTTTGTGTTTGCTTTTATAATTTTAATTGGTTAATATATTTGTGTGTAAGTAGCAATATTTTCCAAAGGTCACAGAATCTGTGTTAAATACTAATTGAAATATTGCAGAGCAGAAAATCGATGCTTAGTCTACATTAACTTTTGATTTTGGTGTGATTAGTTGTGTGTAGACAAATATAAAAGAATAAATATATATTTGGTACACTTTATAATAATGTTATACAAATTTATGCAATTATATGTGATACGTATAATTACTGGTAGGTAATACAAATGAAAGGCTTTCTCGCGTTAGGATATTCGTGCTATGTAATTGTTATTGCCAAGACATATGTAAATGATCTTCACAACAAGGTGTTTACTAAAACAATAAAGTTACTACTACTAATATATGTCGAGATTTAGTATTCCATATTTTTGATATGGTTAATGTATTTAAAAGGTCGATGTAAATATTAATTTGCACGTAAATATTACCGAGGATTTTAATATCAAATTAGTTTCAGGAGTGAAAGCAGTATTATTCAAAATTCAACATCAGATTTGAATCTGACTGGTTTCTAACTATTTAGGATAAAAATCTGATAGCGACTGTTGATTAAGTGATTTCCAGCATAAAAATTTTTAAAAATTCCATTATTAATTAGTTAAAATAAAATACGTATGGATTTATCGGCATATAAAAATTTTTCAAAACTATGATGGCATTTATAACGTAGTTCTTTACTACAGATACATGCAGGTATAACTTTGGTGTTAAATCTAATAAATTGTAAGTAAACACGGTGAAATAACTTTGTAATATCTTGATTGGACTAAAGTATCACAGTTCACTTTTATAATTTATCGAAAAGGGTACCAATAACTACCAAACATTGATCCTATACGAGACCAATGTGTTTGGAATAAAGTAATGGAGTATTAAAACTTGAAAAAACTTAATACGTAGTTGTGTTGGAAAGACAGTTTGTAATTGTCCAACATAAAATCAGGAATAGTAATATTAATTGGTGACCATTAAATCGTTTCGACCTACCTGAAAATTCAGGAAAGCTAAGATTGGTGTCAGGGCGAGACATGCCATAAAATAGTTGTTGTTTATGTCACTTGTGTGGACAAAGGGTATTGTGCTTATTTGAAATGGTAGAACAATGTAATGTGTTAAAAGCAAAATGTGCAACTGTTAAAGATCATATCACGTAATTTTTAAAAAATATGTTGAAGAGGTTTAAATTTGCCAAGCTGCAATAGATTAAATAACATAATGCTAAGTTGACTATTTTTGAAAAGCCATTAGATGAGTACATAAAATTATTTATGAATGGTGGTTGGCTTGGCGAACAAATTAGTGAACATAGTTTCTCGAGGAACATTTCGCTTGAAAATAAGGATTCTGCAACATAAAAACAAGTTTAGAAAATATTTAAGGTCTTAGTAATCAATTAATTAATGCTTGTTAATCTGAAATTAATTCGAAGCCAAAATTTATAACCATTTGAGTCCCAACATTTTCTGGAACGGTGGATGAGTGGCTAGAGTTTCCTGATTCTTTGAAGCTCTAGTTCATAATTATAAGATAATTTCTGATGTGGAAAGATTCCATTATTTGAAGAATGGCGTTAGTGATGAAAGTAGAAGGAGGGCAGCAACCTCCCTAAGGACCAAAATCTTTATTCATCTTAATTCATCTTAGAATTCCTGTTTCGGCTATCTTAACTTACATTTTCATCTTAGTTCATCGTATTTCACCTTCAGCATCCGTAAGGACCAAAATCTTTGTTAATTTTAATTCATCTTAGCATCCCTGTACTGGCGGGCATCTTCATCTTGATGCATCCTAGTTCATCTTAATTCATCTCAGCAAGCTCCGGTCCATCGCCCAGCATTTTTCATCCCTGTGCTGGTGGCCACCTCCATCTTAATGCATCTTAGTTCCTCTTCGTTCATCTCAAGCTCAGGTCCATCGCCCGGCATCTGTGCTGGAGGCGTAAGGCACTCTATTCTGAATGGAACGCCTGAGGGTAGGTCTCATCCCTTGGCTTCTGATTGGTCCAGATGCCAGCATTCTGAGCCTTATTGGCCGTCCAACCCCTGGAGGGTAGCCAACCGCAGCCACTTTATTTCAGTTCATTTTGACGTCATAATTACATCCCACGGTTTCATCAATCAAACCAAACGCATAATCAGATTTTTAATTACAGCTAAATTTAAAGCACAAGGTAATAGAGAAATAAATTCAAGATGTTGATCTGGAAGTGTGTTCTATCAAAACGCATTGGTAATTGCCACTAATAAAAAGATAAAGGGTTTTTAATAATTTATTATAAGTAATACTAGTTTTTAAATTACATCTCATGTATCAGAAGCATCCTCATGCCAATCTTAGCATCACACAACATAGTAACTATAATACCGCTACTAATTGAATATTAAATTGGTTGTTTTTCCGGTTGATCCTCAAGAACGCATTGATACATCTTTACTCTTCAGCCGCTCGTTAAATTGGAGTACAAGCTGGGCCTCAACCTTGAAAAACTTATGGATACGCTGAGGTAGTATGCATTTAAATTCCACCAGTTCCACAATTACCCTCTCGCCGTACTTTGTTGCTATGAGTCCAAGATAGAGTATGTTGTATTCAACCCCAGTCTCCAAAGCCGTAACATTTTTAAAACATGTTGATGCATTTAGGATAGATAAATCCATATCTATAATTATAACATGACGTTAAAAATCTGTGCCAGTAATTAAATAAAGTAAATTAAAAATTATTATTAATTTTATTAAATACATTAATAACAAGTTTCCCTCGAGTAGGATTTGAACGTACGATCTGTACTTTGCTAGAGTACGGCGCTAACCAACTGCGCTATCGAGATACAAGCCCCAATCGATGTAATTTTTGTCTTTATATATGTAGAACTGATGTAAATTCTAAATATCATATTTACTTTTGAACTAAGCATCTTTTTCAGCAATAGTTGTGGGATAATCGGGTTAAGGGAAATCGTACTTTATCGTGGATTTTCTAAAAAATATATAACTGTCTGCGATACAACTTTTGCAAAAATTATCTGCTTCTACAGCGAGTGGCAGCCGTTACCCCAAAGACCTCTGGATGGAGTTTCAGAAGGGGTTACCTGATATGGAACAGTTTTATGCTTAAAAACCGGTCTTAATAGTAATTGTCGATCTAATGCGCGAAGCTACCGGCGCGGTTGTGGTTATTTTTACAAAGGGTTGCCATCATAGAAACCTGAATGTGTTTTCTTAACGCAAAACATATCTCATCAAGGGCGTGGACAGAGAGATATTTTGCTCAACGCTCATTATATAATTTTGTTTAAGATTCTGCATGACAAAACTCAGATACAGCATTTAGCAAGACAGTTTTCGTCTGACAACCCGAAATTTTTAGAGGATGCGTACTAGGATGCCACTTCAAATCCACAAGGATATTTATTGTTCGATTTAAAACAAAATACACCGGACGTGCTACGCGACAGAACAAATATATTCGGGCCTCAAGGCATTTGTCAGGTATAAATAGCGAGAAAACGATTTAAACCTCACAGTCATAAAGATTACACCATATATGATGTTTGTTGTTGTTTGTTCTATTAAGTGATCAGAAGCATCGACTCTCTCAACATAAGCACACATTAAGACTCTTGGCACAGACAGGCGAATCTATAAAAAAGAAGAAACAGTTTCTTGTGTGTTTCTTGCGGTGCATTTCTACCACTCCTGTTATGATCATTACTTGGCGGTATTCTGGGTAATTTGTTTCAATAGCAACTATGGACCACAATCTGAAGAAAATTATTATTCTACTGTTGGAATTTATACAATGCTTTCAGGCACCAGATGTCACACAGAACAACATTTTAACGCAGTTGAGTAACGACATTGTTAAAGTTTTAAAAACTAAAATGAGTGACCATGACAAATGGTAGCAGTACAACCAAATTCTTCAATGATATCTACACTATTCCAATCAGTTACGTCAACCCGCTAACATAACCATCAGCGGTGATGATGGTATTAGAGATTTACCGAAACGCAAAGGTCTGGCTGACGACGAAATAGTATCAACGCTTCCGGTTTCATATAGAAAGAAAGGTGGGGCTTTCTTGCGTATACTGAATACGAGCGGTAATGTATTTTGGGATAATAAAAGGCAAGATCATCCCACATTCCAACGTTATCGATCTGGTTCACTAAACGTTAAGACAGCGAAAAACTGCAAACTGCTGTATCGCCTAACGTTGAAGGGACCCTTACGACTATAGATGAGAATTACGATATCGATAGTGAATCGTGGGAAACATCGAGAAGATCCTCTCGAAGAAGAAGAATTTTACTAGATTGGGATACGTGGCGAACATAACATGGAAGCTGTATACTATGATCCCTCGTATCCGGCAGGGATTTAACACCTTTAGCTAACGCTGTAAAAGGCAGATATGGTGATGTGAAAAATTGGCTGCAGGCACAAGAAGCTTATACGGTTCATAAACCAGTCAGGAAAAAGTTTCCTCGCAATGGGTATATTGTGAACATTTGCGAGCTGTGGCAAGCGGATCTTTGTGATATGCGAAGTTTAAGTAAACACAATAGTGGATAAAATTACATACTAACGGTTATTGATGTGTTTAGCAAGAAGGCGTGGGCGAGAGCTCTTAAAACGAAGACAGTCGCATATGTAATTGAAGCATTTGCCGATATTTTTAATGAGTGACAATACACTGGCAAATCTACAGACGGATAAAGGCAAAGAGTTTGTGGCAGGCAGTGTATAAAACTTTTCAAGAAACAAAATATCAATTTTTTTGTAACAAATAACTCTGATGTGAAAGCATCTGTAGTTGAAAGATTTAATAAAACATGGCAAACAATCAACTATTTCAAGATTATATAATTAATTACGCAATAGTACTGTATAACCACCGATAAGGTGAGAGAACTTATTTTGAAGGTACGCGAAATCCTAAGCGTAAAGTTTTAAATTCAATTTATCAAAAGGAGCAATATAATGTGACCACTAGCTGAACCAGTGCCTTTTCAACATCGTATTCTTGCGAATTATGTAGATATAGAACTGATTGTAACTCACGCCACAAGAATTGTCCTAAAACTTGTCCATATTGTCATTACAGTCCCACTTGCCAGTCTGTCGCCTCTGTTGTTTGCGATGAGTGCAATACGGATTTCCGCGGAAACCAATGTCTACAGAACCATGAACTTAGCGGTTTTTGCAGCAAACTCCAGCGTTGTCGTACTTGTTGAGTGAGTGCATGGAAGGGTGAGACCCCCCCATAAATACGGTTTTGCATATTGTACCACCGGTAAATCCGAAAAACCTACCCGACATTTTTGTTACATGTCCAAAAACACGGCCGACCCGAAAAAACTTGCGAAAGACTTCATTTTCGTCTTTCACGATTTCGAGTGCCTCCAAGATACACCTACTAATAATACTAACACCTTCATCCACACTCCGACGTCGTGCGTTGCTCAGCTTGTCTGCAACCATTGCAGTAATAGCGATCTCGAATTGAGCAGGGTTGCGAACTATGTGGGCAACGCCAACACATATTTTTCAACTCGCCTGTAACCGAACTCCTCTACATTTCCTCGCTTGTCAAGAACCAAGCATCTATTATAGCCCTATCTCACAATTCCAAATCCTACGACTGCCAATTCATCCTTAACGAAATCCTAAAGAATCTCTGCATGGAATCCTAAAGTTATATCTAACTAAAATTATGTCTCTCACCTGCAATAACAACGTAAAATCCGTAGACAGCTTCAATTTCATATCCATGGCCTAATCCAAACTCACTAAAGACTTTAACTTCTCCGGCTCAAAAGGCCACTTCCCTATCCTCTTTAATACAGTGCAAAACTAAGATTATGACGGCGATTTATCGGCCGTGCACTTTACGGTGTCGACGAAATGTCTTCCGACACTCGAACAGACCTTATAAAGCACAATGAGGAAATTGCTAAGGGCACTCATTTTAATGTCAAAAACGGAATAGTGGATCATTGCGTACAGGACATGAGTATCCTTAGGAAAGTCTGTTTAGAGTTTTGGAAGAGATTTGTCACTGAAAACAAAGTCGACCTCTTTACGCAATGCTGCACGATAGCAGGTGCCTGTAGCCTTATTTTCCGCAAAAAATATATATCTCGAACGGTAGATACAGATTGGGGGACGATCAGACGAGGATTGCTATTGAATGGCTTTTCTAGTTCCAGCATTCTGAAGGGAGACGAATGCAGCATGCTGCGAACGCGCGTGAAGTACGGCTAAGGGAATGTATCCTGGTTAATGGGTTTTGTCACGATACAAACGCTGTATACCAGTTTCACGGTCTGCTATTTCCATGGTTGTGAAAGTTGATACCCCGAGCATGCTGGTAATATTAAACGCGAGCAGAGTGCAGTGTTTTTGCGTCGTAAGGAAACGTTGGCAACATCATACAGGATTTGTTCCTTTAACTATGGTTTAATAGCAATTTGGGAATGTAAATTCAGATCATTTTTAAAACAAAATCCGGCCGCAAGTGCATTTGTTTGCTCAAACAACGTGCTCAATCTGTCACCTCTACTAATGCGGTTAAGTTGTATTATAAGCCTAAGGAAGATGTGCTAATCAAATACTTGGATGTTTGTTTACTATATGCTTATGTGAACCGATACGCCAAGTATCCGATGGGACATCTTACATTTTAGTGCTGACTGCTTAAACTTCGATTTGCGCACTGTAAAGGGCCTTGTGAAATGTAGCTGTTCTGCCTCTTAAGATGCGCGGTAAGTTAATGTTCGTCTTGTGTAGAACCTGCGCTGGTACTATGTTCCGGCATGATAGCAATCATACACAGAACGAACATAAATTTACGTAGCGGTCGAGCTTCGAAAAGTTATAGAATTAGGGTATCGAGTTTTAGAAGTGCTTGAAGTGTGGGAGTATGAGGTTTGTCAATACAACAGAGATAATATGAGCGGGGGTCTTTTTTCGGACTATGTTGATAACTTCATCAAAGTCAAACAAACGTGGTCGGACTGTCCTTCGTGGTGTAACGACGACGAATTGAAGGATCGATACGTCCACGATTATTTAGAATGGGAGGGTATCCAATTCGACAAAGACAAAATATGCGAGAATCCAGGACTTAGATATACTTCAAAATTGTTTTTAAATTCATTTTGAGGCAAGTTTGGGCAACGGTATAATTTAACACAGACCGCAATTATTTCTGATCCGCACGAGTTTTTCAAAACTATGGTCGATTCTTTCAAGGAGGTCCAATCCATTTTAAACGTTAACGAGGAAGTTGTGGTCTTAAACTGGCTTAGAGCCGAGGATGGGGTCGAGCAGCTCAATACTGGCTTGGTAGCTTATACAACCGACAACGTTCGCCTGGTGCTGTACAGTGATTTTTACGCAAAATCCCAGTGAGTGGGTCCCACCTGTCGGTGATTTACTTGGCAATAAGACCGATGAGGTGGAAGTCTACGTAGACGGGAGTAGAATCACACAGTTCGTGAGCGGGGGTCCTAAGAATTATGCGTACAAGGTGTTCTCGCAAATAAAAATGAATAAATCACAGTGCTTAAAGCTAAGAGAAACACCCTAAACTATAAAAATTCCCAGGTGGTTAATTTCGATACACTAAAGTTGCTAGTATTGGATGCCATCAGACCTGTGTACGCGTAAACAGGCCGTAAGATTTTTAGAACCCCTGCATACGAAGTTGTATCAAAGCCAGAGAGCAAGGTTTACTAGGTGCAGCCCAGTAAACGTCGCAGAAAGGAGGGTGTATATGACACCCTTTCTTACGGTTACGTGGCTTGCCCATAACTTTACGGTCTTGCCCAAGTTTTAGTTTCTAGCTTTAAAAATCCCGTTCAGCAGCCACGTGACCATCCTTGAATCTTTTACCTGCCCTTTTATTCATATTTTAACCCTGTGATTTAAAATTTTAAATATATATTTTAGATTATCATACACGTTACCCGTAAAAAACTCTTTTGTTATTGTATAGACCTTTTTTACTAGTTTAACTGTTTGTATCTCTGTATGTGGCTTGTGTGTGTGTGTGTGTGTGTGTGTGTGTGTGTGTGTGTGTGTGTGTGTGTGTGTGTGTGTGTGTGTGTGTGTGTGTGTGTGTGTATGTGCGTGTGCGTGTGTGTGTGTGCGTGCGTGTAATCTTAACTTATCATTAGAAACACATTGCTATATTGGATCAGTTCCATCTCACCCAGGTCTAAGCTTTTCGCCCAACCAGCATACATACTTACCGTGTAGCGGCAAGGTTGTGTAATGGCAAAAATCGGCTAAAATAAAAACACATCATTGATTTACGTTAGTAGCTTTCAACATGTGAACATTAAAATGAATTCGTCGTATAAATATATATAAATCCACTATCGAAGATATTCGAGATTTTGTAAATTATTATTGCATGCAGTCGTGGAGGAATATAAAGAAAATGAGTCTAAGAGTGGCGTCAAAGTTTATATTAGCACAGACACCAATAACTGGCCGCATTCAAAACAAAATGGTGGGTGGAATTTGATTTTAACCCAAAATTAAAATCAGAATAAGTGGTTCGTAACAATGGGCCAAGACCCTAAACCAAGTTCCGAAGCCCCACGTGGTTAGAAATAGTATGAGGGCCCCTTATTAGAATACAATTTCCCACCAAGGAGATCACAACTAGGGGGTTAAGGCCCCCTTATTAGAATACAAATTGAAATTTCCCGCCGAGAGGGCCGCGGCAGGGGGCGTAGACCCTAAAACAAGTACCTTACAAGCCTTATGAGCTATCATGAAGGTCCCACGCAATTTCAAATTTTTCGCCAAAACAAAATGGCTGAGAGTCTAGATTATGACTCACAATTAAAATAATTGGGATTTGATCTCCCCACACCTTCCTACGCACGACTACCATTCTTAACAATTTAAGTATGACTCATAATTAAAATCAAAATGGCCACCTCCACCTGGTCACGTGACTAACCCCTCGTTATTCCATGGTCACGTGACAACCTCCTGCCGGCCCCCAGCGCTCGCGTTTGTCTAACCTCCAGAGGCTGAACTGCCAAAAAAGCTCTTAATACAGCCAAAAGGACCCTAATTAGGGGTTGAAATGTCAACAAGGTTTTGAAAATGGTCCCCAAAAGAAGCCGACCATACCTCACCCCCACTGCAACCCCCACCCACAACCCCACTCCTCCCTTGACCACTTTTAATTGATTATGACGTAAGGGTCTCAATGGAATCCCTTCTACTGATGAACATTATTTCCGAGGCAGGTTTTATCACAAATAGTTATGGAACAGTTTAGCGTAGCTACTGGTATAACCTAAAACAGACTCAGTTAAATTATCTAATAAATTTAATTCCAATATTAAAAGATGGTCGGCAGGAATAAAGAAAACTGTTAGAAACGTATTCAAAAGATTATCAATCAGTAGAAAATTAATAGCAAATTAGATAAAAATTCGAAAAGGTAAAACCTAAGCAATCTATACCGACCTTATTAGTATTTAAGGAATTTTAAGGGATACAATAAAGGTATTAGGAAATGCTCAAATAAAGTGTAAGGTACTGAGATATCTGATATTAAACAACACTCAAAATTACAAGAGACGAAATAATATATAACAAAAAATTATTATTAATTTTATTATAATAAAAAGTTTACCTCGAGTAGGATTTGAACCCACGAGATATAATAATATAATATAAATATAATAGAAATAATATATATTTAAGGATCGTTCGGCAGCCTTTTTGTAATACATTCAAAAAGAAAATAGCCAACGTCGTAAACACATCCATAAGGATTCGTTTCAGATAGACTCGCACAAAACGCACACTCGCAAACACATGCACACCAGTACACACATACACACCCGCAGAAACTTACACACCGTCATACAGACATTGAAACTAAATTTTAGGAATGCTTACATTACCCCGTAGGAATCTTTTAACGCCAAATTACTGGTCGGATCAAAGAAGCAGCACACATACTCCGGCACCCACGTGCACACACACACACACAAGCACAGACGCACACATGCAAGCACGCACAAAAGTATAAGCGCACACATGCACACAAGCATTAAAAAACACACGCATCCACTCACACACAGACATTGAAAATAAATCAACGAATACTTAAATTCTCCCTTGAAAATTCTGTTAACGTCAAATTACCATTTGCATCATAAATTGATTCGTTATTATTCATTCAAATTAATATAGGCAACGTCGTAGAAACAACAATGATTATTTATGTCAGATAGAAGTGAATAGACTGCTTGCCAGAAATGTTGTGAATACCATTTATTCGTTCTAAATCCTGTATAATTAATTTTTAAGTCTTAATAGGCTGCGTATTAAGCAACCACATAAACAAAAATTTTGAAAAATTAAATCATTTTTAAAAGAGATGTTTACCAATTTTCCTATAAAGTTGATCGTTATGCACATATTGTAAAGATTTAAACAAATAATAAAATTCCACCTTAAAAATTATTTTACAGCCAAAAGACAGCTAGCATCAACAAATTGAATGAAACACAATTAATATACAATTTTAAAATCTATATAATTGCATTTTTATGTCTTTGAAACCATCTGATGTTACTAACTACTCCTAATGAATCTCCCCTCCAGGATAAACCAAATTATTCTTAAACAGG
>JARFJB010000295.1:10000-156209 GCA_036346205.1 Vesta saturnalis | reverse complement strand
ATGTGGTGTACTAATAATTCTTTTAGATACATTCGTGCACACAATTTATTTATGGAATTCGTAAGTTTGAAAAAGTATTCACAAACTGGTAGGTCTAAACTGGTCGAACATTAATAATAAAATAACTTTTCATTCTGCATGCTTATTCCATAAAATAATAACAAAAAAAAACCATCTTACCTATATCGCAAAATTACATTCAGAACGGACGTTCACAACATTAACATTAGAAACAGACACAGATTAGGGCTTCCGCAACCCAATACAGCACTGTTTACCCATTCATTTTCTTATAATGCAGTTAACAAAATACCAGAATGTTTAATTTAAAACAGACATTTTTTTAAAAAGAAATTCTTTAAAACTATGATTAATAACCACATACATAATACAGTGCAGTTTTGGTAATAGTGAATACATGTAAGAACTAATTTTAAATAGATATTTAGATGAATGTTTGGTATAATTGTTTTTTGTATTATAAATCTCGCTAGAGAAAAATTCAGTTTCTGTCTAGGGCATAAATGAAAATCAGATCTTCCATTTGAAGGGTTCTGATGTTTGTCCTGTTAACTTTCGTTTTACATAGATTTGTATGTAAATTGAGCTAATAAATGTATTATTATATACACCATTAATCAAGACACATACTTTTATATATATATATATATATATATATATATATATATATATATATATATATATATCCCCACTCAACATGGGTGGATTTTATCCCCATGTATTTCTAAGGATACAATCACTATCCACCAAGATTTGTGACATTTATCAATATTTTAGCATTGAAAAAAAAAAGATCTTAATATATTTGGACTAAATTTAGATAAAAATATATAAAAATGGAATTCTTTTATTTAATTAAATATAATCACAACCAAAGCAATTTTTTTTAAATAACAGGCAATATTGCAATGAGTGCCTTGTTTAAATGACCCCGTGCATACCATAAGTTTCAACTACCAGTCCTTAACATCACACATGAAGTCCAGTTCGAAATGAAGCAATTAACCCTAGAAAGGGCGCGCGGCGCAAAAATGACCGCGCGGAATACTATTTGTAATTCAACTTTCTTTTAGACAGTCCGTCAAGGTCAAGCTATTGTTACATCTATCCCCCCACCCTGCTCCACTATTCTACCTATTTATAGCCAGTTTCCTCCAAGCCTTTGTACAGGGTAGTGTATTGAACTTATAACGCGGTCATTTTTAGGCCACGCGCCTTGTTTCGTATTCTATTGTGCGGTCGATTTTAGGCCACGCGCCTTAATTTGTATTGTATATTTTTTTAGTTTTACTAGTATAATTTATATTTTAAAGTGTTGTTAAGTTATAATGGATGAGCAGGAGCGTCAAAGGTTAGAACAATTGCTGAGAAGTGTGGAAAAAGAAGAGTTGGAAAAATCTCGGGCTGCTGATGAAAAAAGAGAGGGACTTCGTAGAAGGTTATTTGATGCTGATAACGAACACGAAAATGACTTAGTGCAAGAAGATGTAATTGAACGAGATGGTTCAGAACAGTCAGAAGACCAGGTGGAACAAAGTAACCATGATAGTGATTCAGAAGTATCTCTTGAAGATATCAGTGATATACAAGTAGAGTTAGAAACAATGGATGTAGAAAACCCTGTTCTTGAACATTACATTCTGGGAAAAGATGGAGAAACTAAATGGTGTCCTCACATGAATGATGCAAACATACGAGGTCGTATCCGTCACCATAATATTATCCGAGCGGAAAGGATTGGTATTAAATTACCTTGTCCAAGGGCGAGGCAGAATGTCAAAACTCCAATCGAAGCTTGGAAGCTTTTTTCCCAGATGAATTAATAAAAAAAATTGCTGAGTACACTAATATTTGGATTGAAAAAAATAGACCTATGTATGGTAGAGAAAGGGACGCTAAACCAACTGACCAAGTAGAGATCAAAGCAGTTTTTGGTTTGTTGTACCTAGCAGGATCACTTAAATCTTCACGTACAAATCTGGAGGATTTGTGGTCATCCGATGGTTTTGGAATTGAACAATTTCGTGTCACTATGTCGATCAAGCGTTTTAAATTTTTACTTCGTGCTATTAGATTTGATGATATCAGAGACAGAAGACAACGACGGCAGTATGACAAGCTTGCCCCAATAAGGGAAGTGTTTGAGGACTTTGTAACCCGATGCACGAACTATTACTGTCATAGTCCATACGTAACGCTTGATGAAATGTTAGAGCCATTTCGTGGACGATGTTCCTTCCGACAATATATTCCAAAGAAACCTGCCAAATACGGGATAAAAATTCAAGCTTTGAGCGATGCCAGAACATTCTACACTTCAAAACTAGAAGTTTACACAGGCAAGCAACCTGAAGGACCATATTTTGTTAGTAACTCTTCTTTAGATATCACTCCACGAATGACTGCTCATATATCTGGTTCAGGCCGACATTTGACAGTACACAACTGGTACGGATCTATACCGTTAGCTAAACAACTCCTAACTAATCACCGGTTGACAGTATCGAGCACATTGAGAAAGAATAAGAAAGAAATTCCTCCTAGCTTTATAAATCCAAAAATTAGTTTATTTGCATTCCAAGAAGATACAACACTCCTCTCATACGTTCCAAAGAAAAATAAATGTGTCCTATTAGTATCAACTTTTCACCATACTGACACGATCCACGAAACTACAGGAGAAAAGTTTAAACCTTTAATGCTTACTTGCTACAACAAGTATAAAGGGGGAGTGGACACTGTAGACCATATGAAAGCTGCATATTCTGTGTCAAGAAAAAGTAACAGATGGCCTCTTACCGTGTTCTTTTCTCTGATGAACATCGGAGGAATAAATGCTTTTGTCATACTTCAAAGCAATGTTCAAGATGTTAGTAACAGAAGATGTTTCCTCAAAAGTGTTACAAAAGCTCTTTGTATAGAACAAATGACAAGACGAGCATCCCTGGCAATGCTACCTACATCTCTTCGATCCAGAATCAGGGAATTGATCGGCCAACCCCTTCAGCCTGCAGTTGATCCAGAGGGACACGAGCAACACAAAACCGGAAGATGTCGACTTTGTTGAAGAAAAAAGAATAGAAAGAGCAGTGCAAGAAGTTCACAGTGTCGGTATTTTATGTGTAGGGAACACACAACTTTCACTTGTGTCGAATGTGCAGGTCAACTGCAAGATGACTCATCATCTGATGACTAATGTGACTAGTGACTTTTATTGGCAGGTATTTTGATTTTTTATTACTAATGTTTTATATTATAATAATTTAATATTTTTAAGTAACTATCATTTAGAAATACATTTTACTTAATAGGAAATATAGTTCTAGTTAATAAGTCTACTAGCTAATTGAACTGAACTAGTGATTCATTAACAACTATTATATAAATAAGCTATGTATAATTACGTATTTTCAATTAAATATCATTTTAAATACATTTTATTTGATTGTAATCACAGTTTTAGTTAATAAACCTCATAACCTTATAAAATACATCGTTAAAAATGTAAAAAAAACAAATGCGGTCAATTTTAGGCCACGCGCCTCTTTGTGTAAAAATGATTAGCGCGCCCTGTATAGGGTTAAACTTGCAGTTTTGGTTCATGTGCAAATGCGTCACATTCAATCTATGTAAAAAATTTTTGAGCTGCGGGTATTTCACGCTCGTGTTTATGGATTTTTAGACATAAATTTCATTCCAACAAAATGGCATTAGCACAATAGTTGAATGAAGATGATGCAGTTTTGCAAACTTTTTGGCGAATTACTTATCAATACCAAAATTTACATTACAGTATCTCCTTTTCAGATTTATCCTAATGGCAGAGTGAACATTCATAATTAAGTTGCATATACTAAGCATTATTCACATATGATTGTTTTCTAGTGATTGTGAAAGCCTTGCATTTACTAACTTTACAATTCATGTTACTATGGAAGTTACTTTAAATAATCTAGAGCCATAAGTACAAGAAGCTCTTAAGTTCACAATGTAAATTATTCAGGAGCATTTTAGTTACAGGTGGACATCATATGAATACAGTAGTGTTTGCATTTGGTTTTAGACCGATAGTTAATAAAAGATTATGAATTGACCGTTACAACTAATTACGTTTATGCTGATACTATTTCTCCAAATAAAAATTATTTAAAAATAGAACAAAATACACGAACAATTTAAAAAGATTTTATTACTCCACGTACAAACAAAGGCTATAAGCACAACATAAAACCTTAAACCACTAAACTGCATTAGAAACAAAATAAAATAATATTTGTTTGATAATTTTCAGAGGTTTCCTAATAGTTAGGTCCTATTATAACCCATACTTGGAAGATAAAAAAAAATCAGTATAACATTTTTTTTAAAAACTGTCGGAGATATAAATAGTGTCTATAGAACATTTTATACTACAAATTAATTCAAGAATGTTTTGCTGTTTGTCCGTACCATTAAGAAACTGAGTAATTATGTATAAAAATTAGTAATTAGAGAACACTTAGTTATGGATAATAAACAAATACAGTAAGACAATAACAGCTGTAAAATTATTTTAAATTTGATCATACTCATGTGATGAAACTTCACAAAGGTATAAATCCATTTCAGAGTCGAAATCCTGCTGTGACTCATAAGTGAGACCCAACTCGATACTTTTACTGCACGTGTGTGCAATTGGGCGTCGAGCCAATCCAATATAATCATGAAATGATACATAAATTTCATTGGGCATGTGAATTGATGCAGTCACAAATAATAAAAACTTTGACAATTGCTTCACTGGTAGTGATCCTACATAATTTTGAAGGTAAAAAGTTTTTTTCTTCTTGGTTGTTTGGACACTCAACAGAAAGTTTCAAAACATTCATAACTTTTTCTGCAGTGGGCTGCTTGGATGTCCAAATTTGAATAATGTCATCCAGTGGAATGTTATTGAGAAATTCTAAAATTCTAGTTGGCAAACCCAGTCTCATTTCTGCATATAACTCTGCAGTGTCCTTTATAATTACCTTTTCAGCAATCATGAGGATTTGTTCTTCAATCTCTGACTCTCGTGGTATATCTAATAAGTTATTGGTTGAAAACAAACTAGTAAGTCGACCAATTTCTGCTGCAGATAATGCATTAAAACTCACTAATGCCTTTTTCAATAACTTTCTTTCAGCTATTGTTACTAGAAGCATAAAGTCCTGCAAGAGAATATTTTTGTGTTTGCTGTAATCTTCCTTCTTTAGTGATAAACCTGTGAAAGTGTATATAGCCAACTTGTTAAAGCCGCTTTACACGGTGCAATTGCATGCTATGCAATGCAAGAAAACTTGCACAGGCGATTAACATTTCAAGAATTTTTTTGTCGGTTTTACACGATGCCAGTGGCAAGACGGTGCAATTTTTATTTCAAAGTATACTTGTTGCCACTACAAAACATTTTGAGTAGTTCATCTATTATTTATAGGTTATGTACCTCTGCGTTGAGTTTAAAGCATAGTTTAAAGTATTATCATTGTGTGAAATAAATTGTATTGTTTGTTATTATATGTATTAGAAAATGTGTTCTAATAAGTAAGTTTCAATTTAATCACGATTTGGTGCAGTTGTTATTTAATAAATGTTTTAGGAAAACCTTTAGTTGGTCAAGGAAATTACTACCCACTTAATAATGTTATATGAACAACATCCTTGTTTATATGCTGTTAATTCAAGCGACTATCATAATAAAAGTAAAAGGCTTGATGCATTGCAAATAATTCGCAAGAATTTATTCGATACATATTCATGTGATCTGAATGTTGACGATATTAAAAAAAAAATTCATGGAATCCGAGCACAGTATTTAACCGAAAAAAGTAAAATTAAGAAAAGTGCTTGTAGTGGAAGCTCTACTGATGACATGTATACATCCACATTATGGTGTTTTGAACTTCTTCAATTTTTGGACAATGCGGTTGTTATAAATAAAGGAATTTCGAACCTTAACACCACAGAAAACATTTGTAGTACTGTGAGATTAATATATTATGTTATGTATGTAAGTATTAAACTATATATAATTATAGAATAACACAAATGCTGAAATCATATATGAGGGCACAATTGATGATTTTGGAAACTTTGAAATGTGTTCTGAAAACAATACAATGGATATTGAAGCATTTTCTCCACAATTACAATCAGAAGATACAGGTAGTGAACTTGATCCAGCAGCTCCACCACAAAAAAGGAAACGAAATGCAAATTCAAAAATAGATCCTTCATTGAGTAAACTTATGACATCTGCAACAAATGCATTACAATCGATCAAAGATGATACAGAATTCTCAATTTTTGGGCAGTAAGTAATTTATGAAAGATACATATTATTTATTTAACCAATATGATTTTAGAATGGTAGGTATGGAATTGGCAAAAATAAAAAACCAGGATATGTTAGATGATCTCAAGTTAGAAATAATGCAAAAAATTAATACATGCAAAAAAGCTGATTGTGCATTAAATAAAAAATAATTTAGTTTTTGATGTTCATATTGATTTTAATAATTGAATATAATGATTTAAAACATATTCTCTTGCCACTCAACACTTCCAACTCCATTAACATATTCTGTAAATTCATCCCTGATTGCAAGGGCTGTATTACTTGCTCTATTACCTAATTGCTTGCTTATGCTATAAGGTAGTGTATATCTTCTGTCAATGTCTTCTTCTGGATTCGTGCCTATGTATGCCAAACTTGACTCTTTCCTTAGAAAATTATGCAATGCACATGCAGCTTGAACAATTATGCATACTTTTTGAGGTTCTAAAGCATTTACATGAAGTAGGATACGAAATCTGTTTGCCAAAATTCCGAAAGTGTTTTCGACAATACGTCTAACTCGACTTAAACGATAGTTGAATATTCGTTGGTTCCTAGTCATATTGCGGAAAGGATAAGGTTTTAAAATATGTAGTGAAGATTGAAACGCAGCATCTGCCACAATAACATAGGGAACTTTTTTTATTCTTTTTGGTAATGCCTTATCAGCAGGAATGTTTAAAGAATTCTGTGTTAGGGCACTATATAAATCTGATTCTCGGAAAACTCCTCCATCAGAAATTCTACCATTCACTCCAACATTAATGTAAGTAAATGTATAATCAGCATCCACTAGGCTAATAGGACAATATTGTGCTGATGCTTATAATTGTAATAAGCTGATCCAGCATTGCCTTGTGCTTTAATTTGGATGTGCTTCCCATCTAATGCTCCTATTACATTAGGAAGATTCCATCGGTTTTCAAATTCATGGGAAATTTGCAACCATTCACCAACAGTTGATGGCACCTAAACTTTTTTAATCAAACTTTATGTACTTATGGTTTTAAGTTTTTACCTTAAGATAATTGTCTTTTAATTCCTGATATATAGCCTGACACACTATTGGTACAAATAATGATATTGTACTCTCCGATAATCTATAATTATACATAAGACTTCGATAACTTTCACCAGTAGCCAAATATCTTAAGGTGATTATCAACTTGTGTATTGCAGGAATACTTTCTCGCATATTCGTGTGATTCTTTTGAATTCTGTGTTCAATCTTTTTTAATAGAATGGTGAAAGTGGTTTCATCCATTCTGAGGAAATTTTTATAAAAATCTAAGTCTCCACAAGCACTAAGATCATTAGCTAAGTTTAAACTTACGACATTTCTATCTAGCCAAGGCTTTACCCACCATCGTCTTTTCCTTCTATTTTGCAAAAAGATAATTTTGGCACTCGCAATCAACAAACTTGCTATCGCTACTTTTTTTACTATCCCATTCATTTTGCAGCAATTCAAGTGTTAATCACTGGTACAGAATAATGGTTTTTTAAAGTTGGCAGGCTAAATATCACTAAGATTGTTACTAAAATTTCACGTGCAATGCAAGAAAAATTACAACATGTTCTAATTCAATGCTATGCAAGAAATCTTGCATGGATGGTAAAAAAATTTCACATGCGCATGCGTATAGCAAATGTTTCATGAAAAAGTTGCACGGTCTTGCACCGTGTAAAAGCCGTTTTAGGAAAAGTGCCCATTAAGAAAATCATGTGTCCCAAAATGCGACCTAATAATTGAAAATTTGCTTTCATTTTTCTAATTTTATGGAGGGGGACATATGGGACTAAAACATCATTTCCTTTAAAATAAGTATATGTTGAAAATATTTCAGACCAAAAAATCGTAAATAATTCAAGTGTTAGGCCACCCCCATCAACACCTTCTTCATCCACAAATTTTACAGAAAGTCGACTATTTACTATTTCTTCATTTTGGTATAAGTTAAACATGTGGTCCATTATGTTTTTCCGTTTAACTTGTATTAATACCACACTGGCATTATCTGGTAAAGTTGGGAAAATAACAGTTTCACTTCTTGTAGAGGATTCATATGCCCAATCTTCGGTAATCGCTAAAGAAATTAAAGAGATAAAATGTTAAGTGTATCATTCAACTTCATACCTATTTCTGAAACTTCTGGCACAGGTGAAGACACAGAAGAGATTGTGGATGCAATTGGAAGGATTAAAGAAGCAGGCAAAGCCATACCTACAGACAGATCTGAAATGTCACAACTTTTATTGGTATGTACACAACTATAAAAATTTAGATACTACGAAAATATAATCTTCTATGATAATAAGCAGACTTGGCGTGACATTTTATCATAAATGCATTCTTTCATAAACTCAAAAGGCAGTGAGTTTATTAATAGGGTCTAAATTAATTTATTAACCTTCTAACAACCATTCAAAACTGTAGTAACCGTTAAACATCAAAATCTTAATTCACATCAATTGGAATTTTACCCTTACTGCCACTCGCCTCCTCAAGGGAGTATAATAATAGCCAATCTCTAAATTATACAATATGTTTGATTAATCAAAGGCAATACAATACATATAATTCCTAAACTTACCAGAATTATGAACAGTAGCAGACAATGGAGCTAGTCTTGCTCTACAAGGTCTTCTCGAACCTAAACAACATAATATTCTAGGGAGTTTCCAAAACAATATGAAAAATACTTACGAGGTAACTTAAAATCAGAGTCGTTTTGATCTGAATCGGTGAACGGAAGAGTATTATCATTTTGTGAATCATTTGGAGACCCAATAATTGGTAAATTATTTTGGAAATCATTGTTTGGAATTATTATTAGAATGCCATGACCAAGCTGCTGCTCAAGTTCTGAACCATTAAATCTATCAGAGAATTCCAAACAAATCAACATCTTCTGTCGATCACACTTGGCTAGTTTAAAATCAGACATTCTTAGCAGATCCTGAATATTGCTTGAAAATGAAGTAACAATTTCTTCTTTAATACGAGGATGTGACCAGTTTCTGTGTATTGCAATTAGCCCAGTCTGTCCTACAACAGGGAATATTTTTCATGTGTGTCTATTTAAGTAGGTAACAAACACATGGAATGATTGTCAATACAGGATTTTAAACTGATTAGAATGTACAACCCCAGATAGCACAGAACGTCCATTGAATGTGCATTCTTTGTACAGTTTAAGTACATATGTCTATGGACGTTTAAGTGAAGTACGGTGGACGTTTTTTGTAAAACGTCCTATGGATGTTTAAGAAATATGTCTCATGTACGGACCTGATGGTCGTAATATGGAACGTGCAAAATTTTACATTAATTTGTATAGATATGTCATAGCCGATTCGAAAATTGATGCATTCAAAAAGAGAAAAATTGTAACAATTATATTCATAGCCAAATATATAATTATAGTGTATCTTAATTGAATTTTTGGTACCGCAATGGGAGGTTTGTTTGAATATTTTTGGTGTATAGTTTATAACGTAGTACTAAATTTTGATAAATTATGAACTGCGAAAGAAATAAAATTTAAATTTCACCTAAAAATTATAATTTTAAAATAGTTTTAATTACTTGATTTGATTTGAACACGCGAACATCGCGCATTTCCGTTCGTTCCCTGCTTTACGCAGACGCAGTTAGCGGACACGACCATAATACGAACACGTGACAGGTTAAGCAGTTCGCCATTGTGCTTTTGTTTGTTGTTTTTATAGAAATGAATGGGCGGGAACTGTAATCAAATTCCTACATTTCCTACACGCTATTGTAATTAAGAGGAAAAAGGTGACGTAAAATTGCTTATTAAAGGTAAGTAATTTTAAAATAAATACAAATTGTACCTTGATCACATCTAACCAAATCACTCTTTAAAACCATAAAATTAGTTGTAAATGTCTGAAATAAGTTATAACCGTCAGTCTAGGTATTTTACTGGTTTGAAAATGTTAACGTATTTCAGAAAGAAAGGAGTGCAGCAAGTGGTTTACAAAAATGCCTAAGGTTATAGTATCACGAACGATTTATCGAAAGGCTCAAGCTAGTACGGACCGTGTAGTGCATCAAATAGGGAATCAAACCCCTAGTACTAGTTTTGATAATATTCAAACAACTTATGGCGAAGAATTATCAGAAATTCATCCCGACAGTGACGTAGTTAGTGATACAGAAAGTGAAAGCTGTAATTCTATAACAAATAGTAACGGACTCAGTAGTATCGATTCAAGTGAAGGTCATACTCATCATAATCAAGAATTCGTGTGTAGTGATTTACACGAAGATTGGCATGAAGATCTAAACTTCGAATTACCTAATAATTGCAACTTTAATAATGACAATATTAAGCAATGGAGTGTAGTAGAGGATTTAGCGACTTGGGCAATTGACTGTCAAATTAATCATAATCATCTTAATAAACTGTTGCCCATTTTAAGGAGGATTGATTCAAATTTGCCTTTAGATGCAAGAACCCTTGTAAATACCCCTCGAACACTAGTTTTTGACAACATTCCTCCTGGAAACTATTATCACTTTGGACTTGCTAGTGCAGTAAAGAAATTAATTGAACAGTGTCGTTATCCATTAAATGAAACTGTTGACATATGTGTTAATATTGATGGTTTACCAATTTCTAAAAGCAGTGGCAGTCAGTTATACCCCATACTCTGTAGTTTACATAATAATCCAAATGTTGTGGAAATAATTGGACTGTTTCATGGCAGTAATAAACCAAATGATTCCAATCAGTTATTAAAAAAATTTGTTGTTGAAGCAATCGATTTATATCACAACCGGCTGATGTTAGATAAAAATTTTACATTATTAACATTAAAGGTGTTGTATGTGATGCACCTGCCAAATCTTTTGTTTGCTATACTAAAGGGCACACAGGCTACAACTCCTGTTCAAAATGTTGCATCGAAGGTATCTCTGTTAATAATCGTGTTTGTTTTCCAGAAGTGAAAAATTTAAGAAGTAGAACTGACATTAGCTTTCGACAAAAAGTTAACGAAGACCATCACAATGGAACATCTCTCTTAGAAACCTTGCCAAATTTTGATATGGTAACTAACATACCTCTTGATTATATGCACCTCATTTGTTTGGGGGTTATGAAAAAACTTTTGTACCTTTGGGTTTTCGGAAAACCACCGGTGAAGCTGCCATTTAATAAAGTAGCTCAAATTTCAACTCTGTTAGAAAGCCAACTCTGTTATACCCCTTGTGAATTTGCACGAAAGCCTCGTTCGCTAAATGAAATTAAACGTTTTAAGGCAACAGAATTGAGATAATTTTTATTATATACTGGGCCATTGGTGTTGAAATCTACCCTTTCTGCAGGTGCGTACTTAAACTTTTTATCTTTACATATAGCTACTGTCATATTTTCTAGTACACATTATCACGAACTTTTTGGGGAGTATGCACACTCTTTAATGATATATTTTGTAAAAACATTTCAAATTATTTACGGGGTGGCACATGTATCGCATAATGTTCATAATCTCTGACATGTTTATGATGATACTAAAAATTTCGGCATTTTGCAAAATTACTCATCATTTCCCTTTGAGAATTTTTTACAATCATTAAAACGATTCCTTAGAAAATCTGCAAAACCTCTGGCACAAATTGTAAAACGACAACTAGAAATTGATAGCTCTTGGCTAAAGAAAAATGACCAGATTTCTACACTAAATAACCCAGTAGCTAGAAAGCGATATTACCTGTGGGCCCGTATATAATTATCAGTTTGATTCTCAATTTAAAGAGGTGCTATTTCAAACTTATACATTAAAATTGACTATATCAGATAATTGTTGCTGTTTAAAGGATAAGAGTATTGTTTCCATTGAAAACTTTATAAGTTACAATGTATCATTGTTTATTATCGGCAGAAAGTTTGAGGAAATTGAGGATTTTTATTTACAACCATGTAAATCTTCAGCTACCGATACGTTTGTAGTAAGCAAATTAGGTTCGATAACAAAATGGAATATTAATGAAGTGAGCTTTAAATATGTTAAGTTGCAATGGCACGAACAAAAATATGTTGCTCTTCCTTTAATACACTCCATAGAATGAACAATATCTGCTGACTGGATTTGAAATCTAACAATAATAGTGCCAATCTAATAGTGCTAGGACATAGAATAAATTTAGAATTAGTTTCAAGTAATGCAATTTTGACTTTATTTCAGGTTTTCATGAATGATTGAATCCCACATGATCAAATTTTGTAAAATAACAATACATTGTATATTCCGTTTTTTGTTTTTCTAAATTCTGCTTCATGATAGACACCCTAGTAACTTTCCTAGGGGCAATTAATCAGATTTGCGTTCATGCATCTTTAGTTGCTTACCAACGGCATTCACGTGAACGTGAATCATTTATGAAAGCACTGTATTAAAGCAATATGTATGTTAAATATGGAAATTAGAGTTAAGCAGTATGTAACATCTCTCCAATGGATATATCTTTGAAATAAATATTACAATCTAAATTATTTCATTATCAGATATCAAGAATTACTACCCATGGCACAAACCTGGACTGTAGTGAAATTCCCAGAGGAGAACACTGTGGAAGTTGTGCCATCTACATGGCTAACTGAAAAATTTTGCTATTGGCCTTCCTCGTGCTCTGAATCACAAGTGAGAGATGCGATTTCAAAATTAGAAAAACCTCAGTCTAGTTGGCAGAAATATCCATATATAAATTTACGTAAAAATGTATTTGGTATGTAGACATTGAACTTAATGTTATTAAAAGTTTATTAATCACATTGTAGACTCTTTCAATAAAGCTACAGCTAAAGCCACCAAAACAAGGTACTGCTCAGATTTGGGATCAAGTTCAGAAAATGAAATACAGATCAAAAGAAAAATTATCAGGAGAGTTGTTTCTTCTTCGTTTGAAGAAGATGTGGAGGAGGAATCAACAAACATACCTAATCCTCCTCAGTTGGCTAAGACTGTTTGTAAGCATGTCATATGCCTCCATTATCACATCCTTAATGTAATTTTTATTTAGTAAAGAAAAAAGCTTCCAAAGTGTGTTTTGGAAACGAAAGGCACAATGTTTCGTCTTCACCAATATCAATCCAATCAATCGATACAGTGGCACAAAATGGAAATGTTCGTCATTCTACCACAATTCATGATTCCAATGCCATACAAGTTTGTCCAGATAATTCGAGCTCATCAATGCCTCGTAAGTATCCTTGTAAGTATTTAGATGCCACGCATTCATAAATTTTTCTTTAAACTCTGTAGTATATATAAAAGAAATAATTCGAAATCAAAACATTCTCAAAGGAATGATCAGTGACATATTAAGAAGAATGGATACCCTAGAAGACAAGTTGAAGTCACCAATATATGATGATTTAGATTGCAGTGAAAAATCCATTTTCTTAAAATTAACCCTACCTATTGATTCAGATAGTGATTTGGGTGATTTGGAAGAGTATTTGCATGGAGATGAAGAGTTGAAAAATGCAGTATGTATTTTTTATTGTAAATATTTGTTTAATGTTTTTAACCCAGCAAACACGAGACGTCCCGCGGACGTCCGTTTTAGATCCGAACGTCCTTGGATCTTAATCGGATGTCTCTGGGACGTCTTTATTTGGATGTCTCTAGGACATGCCTAAAAGGGACATCCCTCAGATGTGAATTTTGGAATCTTAGCCATTATGTCGTTTACTAAAAAAAGCATTACATGAACAATTTTTAAATAATAATTTATAGAAATTTCGTTTTGTTATAAAAATGACTACATTCTTATTTTATTGTTGTGTTTATGTACTTAAGGGTCATTTTTCAGTCAATTATTAGTACTTTTCGCGCATTTTTGAGTTTACGTCACAAGGGTTAAACAGGTTCCTGTTAAACAGGTGTGATTACTGGTTATTTACCAACGACTTGACCGTTCGGCGTTACTACGTCTGCCATTATTTATACATTTATTACTGCATTATATTGCAATATTATAATTTAATTTAATTTAATTGTTTAACGTACTTCGTTTGAGGTTATAAAATATTCTAGTTTGTAGAAACTTCATGTGTGGTTATTTTTTGGCGAGTTTACATTTTCTTCGTCTAGATATAAGGTAAGTAAATATAAGTAAGCAAAACATATATATTATACTAACGGGTGTTTTTTATAACCCTGCGTGAAAGTGACCGTTAAAATTTTATGATTGTGAACTTCATGAAGTATTTAACCTTACTATTATATTTAGACAATGCTTTACATTTCACAGGCCAACACCATAAATAATAAAATATGATAAATTAATGTATAAATAATAGATTACCATGGTATCATATTTAAGGTTGTACGAGTAGTGTGTGTGGTTACTGTTGAAAATGTCTTGGGTTATCGTTCCCAAATTAATAAATACCATTTAAATTACACATTATATGGTTTTAGCATCGACTAACTACAGCTTTAATGGTCATAAATGCGTATTTTAGTGATTTATACTTGAGCCTATCTGTAATTTACTGCAGACTTTCAAAAGTTTAATCGGCATGGAACACCTTTTATTATACAAATTAATTTCTGAGATGTCTTAACAAAATTATAAAAACAAAGTTAATTTTGTTATTTGAGTGATTCTTTGTAAGCTATAATGATAGATTTTGACAAGTTTTAAACTACATTTATTTGAATTATTCAAATTCATATTTATATATAAGTAGATATAATTTATTGGAAACTTTACCAATCTAAAAAGGTATTTGTTTTTAGAATATTTTCCCACATTATTCAATAAAATGCCAAAAGTGTCACGAAAAACCTACAGAATTGCAAAAAAAGGAGCTGACCGAACAATCAATATATCTGAAGGATGCTTAGGTTTTAGTGACGAATCCTTACCTTTACAACCTGATGATGATCGACTTGAAAATGGTTAATTTGAAACTGTGGGTTCAAAAAATTTACCATCACCTTTATCATTTAATTCATCAGACTCCTGTCTTGAATATGAATCAGAAATCAATGAACATAACACATTCCGTTGCAATCCAGCTCCTAAAGACAACATGCAACTTTTACAACAGTTCCTAATTGGTTGGTCAATACAGCACAATATTACCCAACTGGCACTAAATGATTTATTAAAACACTTAAAATTACATTATCCCACTTTACCTTCTGATTCTAGAACTCTCCTGAAAACCCCTACAGAAATAGTTATAAGAAATATGGAACCTGGTCATTACTATCACTTTGGATTGGAGAAGTGTCTACAAAAACTTCTTTCTATTTTCAAAAATCATACTATGTTGGACACAATAGAAGTGTGCATCAATATCGATGGTTTACCTATATCTAAAAGTTCTAGTAGCCAGTTATACCCTATTTTATGTAACTTATTTGAAAATAGAAATGTCGTTAACATTATTGGTTTGTATCATGGGAACGAAAAACCCAGCAGTGCTAACAATTTTTTAAAAGAATTTGTGGACGAAGCAGTTAAATTAACCATAAACGGTCTTGTATATAGAAATAAACATTACAATTTCAAAATTAAAGCACTTATTTGTGATGCTCCAGCAAAGTCATTTGTTAAATATACAAAAAATCATAATGGTTATTTCTCCTGTCATAAATGTTATACTGAAGGGAGTTATATAAACAATAGAATGTGTTTTTTGGATATATATAATTTAGTATTACGTTTAAACGATGACTTTAAATCAAGGATTCAAGAAGATCATCATGTAGGAACATCAGCATTAGAATCAATACCAAACTTTAATATGGTTGATGATGTACCACTAGACTACATGCATCTTATTTGTTTAGGCGTTGTTCGAAAATTAATTGTTCTTTGGATTTGTGGAAAACCTCCATTCAAACTATCTAATAATCAAATTAATACTGAATCTACTGAACTAGTAAAGCAGTTTGGTAATATCACAGCGGAATTTAACAGAAAACCAAGATCATTAAACGAAGCGAAGAGATGGAAAGCAACAGAATTTAGGCAGTTCTTATTTTACACAGGACCTATTATTTTGAAATCAGTTTTAGACCATGATCGTTACCTAAATTTTTTGGTTTTGCATGTTGCTTGTACTATATTATCCAATCCAGTTTTCAAGCAATATTTAGATTATGCACATTCGCTGATGGAGTATTTTGTTGATTCATTTTTAAAATTATATGGGGCAGAATATGTCTCTCATAATATACATAACTTATTGCATTTAACACAAGATGTTAAGAAATTCGGAGGGTTAGATGAATTTAGTGCTTTTCCTTTTGAAAATTATATGCAAACGTTAAAAAAACTTATACGAAAACCAAATCAACCTCTAATGCAAATTATAAAAAGAAAAATTGAAGAAGATGAGCATTCTAATTGTCAAGTTTCAAATGTTTGTGAATACCCACAGTCTTTTTTGGACCACTTTGCTGGTCCATTGACAAATTTAACATCAAATCCACAGTACAAAAAAGTACAGTTTAGGAACTTTGTATTAAAACTTGCAGAACCAGACAATTACTGCTGTTTAAAAGATAACAGTGTAGTCGTGATTACAAACTTTTCAACATGCAATGGGCAATTGATGATAATAGGTAACAAATTCAAAAATTCTGAAGACTTCTACACTTCTCCGTGTAAATCATCGGATTTAAATATTTACTTAATCAGTAACCCTGGCCCTGTAAACAGTTGGAATATTGATGAAGTATTGTATAAGTGCATGAAATTGGATTACAATGATCAATTTGTAATTTTCCCTTAATTACATTCACTGTAATACGCATAATAACATACTCACTTTTCTCTAAATTTGCAGATAAGTCTGTTAACACGTTGAGCGGCAGTGCCTTATTTTGAGAGTTGCTAATTGAGTCAGTACTTTTGTTTACAATTATCTGACGACGCTAATCAGCGTTCAGTCACATTATAAGGATCTTGACCAGTTTCAATTTGACAGAACGCTGATCAGCATTGGGCATCACGCAGAGCTTTCTCTCGTTATAAAACTTATTTATGTAAGTAATTCTTTAAATAAAACAACTGGTCTTAGGAAAAACAAACTTTATTAATTTTGTCAGGAACAATAAGCTAAAAAACAAACATTCTTCTTTTCAAACATTTTTTTGTAAACTAAAAAACAAACTTTATTTTTATTATAACATTTTTGGCAAACGTTTATACGGATACAAAAGGTCTTAAAAGTACGTAACTCCATTATCAGTACTATTTTTCGTTATTTGTGCCATTCTTCAAAACATTCTGGACACAATGGTGGTGTATCCAAACATCCCATGCATCTATAGGATGTTTCTTTACGCCTACCGTTTTTTGTGCACATCCGACATCTCAAATACACTTTTGTCTTGTTAGATTTGGCCGATGGATCACCCGGAATTCTCTCAGGCCAGTGGCGTTCAAACTGATTTTGCTCTGGCTCATGCAATACATTTTCCAGTTTTCTATTATCGTTTCTATGACGTCGGATTAGATGTTTTCCTTCAATATTCGCTGGAAGTTTTAGATAGGATTTTATAATACTGTCACGAAAGTCTATAAACCTGCAAGATTTCGAATTATTTTTCCAATATTTTCTGTAAAGATAAAATCCATTCCAAATGGCAACATCCAGCATATGAAAGATTACTTTTTTGTACCACCGAATGGTCTTCCTTGGCGTTGAATAAGTTGATGTCATTTGATCACATCTGTCGATGCCTGCCATGTGGCGGTTATATAAAACAACTTCTTCAGGTTTTGTAAACTCTTTGCCAAATCTGTTTCTGGTTTGCACTAATCTAGGATGAATTCTAGTCGTTATGACTAAAACATCCCGCTTATCGCACCATTTGGATACATAAACTTGTTTTCTTCTAATCCAAAAATGATCTCCTTTTTTCAATTTTTTATTTATCAATTTCCGCGGATTACCTTTGCGGTTAGATCTTAGAGTTCCAGTAGTATGAATGTTGAGAGTAGGCAATTTTTCGGAAAGACGGTAGCTGTTATAAAAGTTATCCATGAATAATTCATGTCCTTTCATAGTGTGTGGTTTCACTAATCTTAAAACCAGAGACTCTAATTTCGTGGAATTCGCTTCTAGACGTGCTATTTCGCCACTGTACATTTCCGTATTTAGTAGGTAGCCATCTGAGGTTGTCAGCTCGTAGAATTTGATGCCATATTTGGCTTTTTTATTCTTATGGTAAACTCTAAAACGAAGCCTGCCACGAAAATGTAACAGTGACTCATCTAGAGAGAGCTCTTTAGTTGGGCCATAAACAGACTGAAATTGTGCAATCAGCATATCTAGAAATGATTGTACTTTCTCTTTATTTTTTGAAAAGGTAGTCGAACAATATAAAACCCGTAATATTTGTTGAAACCTCCTCCCAGACATAACATAACTAAATATGGGATGAAAGTATAAGACATCTTTAAAGGCAAAAAAGCGCCGCACATTTGTAGTAGTAATATGTCCCTGGAGCATACATAAAGCCAAAAACTTTTTCATTTCATCAAGAGTGACAGGGTGAAATGTGGCATCTCTACAGTGTTTAGCCTTAGGTCTATTGGATTTGGTTAAAACTGTTCCATAACTGTTTGTACAGTCTATTATATATTGCAATATATTGTCCGGAAGCATATATTCAAAAACATCTTTAGGACTAGCATCAGGATTTTTATCTATCTTTAAACCGTTTGTTGATTCATCAAAATTAAAGTTTGGTATTTCACAAGTTGTGTCTTCCCACTGTAAATTATCTTCGATAACGTCTTGTGTGATGTCTTCATCCGAGTTTCCTTCCTCCTCTAATGCAAATTTTTGTAAAATCTCATTGACTTCTGCAACATCTGTAGTTTGAGATACATCGGGCTCCAACATATCTGGTTGGGTGATCTCTTCATCTATTTCTTCCGGACACTGCGACACTCCTCCCTGGACATTTTGCCAAGTGTTCTTATTTTTCTTTTTTTGTGTAATAGTTCTACCTTGAGCGGTCTTGTACTTTTTGATACGTTTCGGGGATATTGAATCATCTGAATCAGGCATTTCGCTTTCCTCGGATTGTGTGATAGAAGAGTCGTTACTTGGCAGGTAATTTTCGTCGGATCCATACTCTCCAGTCGAATCGGCATACGGATCATCGTCTTCAGCTGATGACACCTCCTCATACAAATCACGTAATCGGCTCTGTTCTTTTTCATATGCATCGTAAATCTTGTTATCGTCGGCCATCTATAACAAAAATACATCCACTAGAATCATATCACCGAAAATCTTATTTTATAATAAATCATTATTTACTTACGATTTGGTCATATAATGCCGGCGATAAATTTTACACAAAACATGTGCTCTAAAGCTGTGACAGCGAAACACTCTCTCTAACGATTGCAACGCAACTGAAGACGCTGCCTCACGTTCTGTATCATTTTCGCGGTTAACATAAAAATTGGCGGGAGTGCAGGTGGGGGAACCGGTAGGTGCCGTATTGTGACAGTTCGGCGATTGAGTTTCTCTCTGATGTGACAGTGTGAATTAAATTACATTAAACAGTATGTAAAATATGGACGCTGGCTCACGTTCAGTCAAGAATGATCATTTTATTAACGACGCTGCTACACGTTCTGTCAAATCACATTTGCGCTGTACAGCGTCAGTGTCGCTCAAGGTGTTAAATATATGTATATATATATATATATATATATATATATATATATATACATAAATAATGGAGAAGACATGGACTATTGTAAAATTTGTTGAAGACGATAGTGTTCAGGCAGTTCCGGCAAATTGGATTGAAAATTCAAAATGTTTTTGGCCATCTTACCCTAATGATCGTTTGATACAGGCAATAAAAAGGTGCGAGCCTCATAGTGTTAGCTGGCCCTTATATGAAGTTAAAGTATTTAGAAATAGCTCCTACAGTAAGTAATAGTAATTCAAACATAGTGACATATTTTTGTAAATATTTTTATTTCAGGCGATTATCAAGTCGCTCGGCAAAAAGAGAAACTTGCGGAAAATGAATCTGATTTAAACACTGATAATGAAGGAGAAAACAAGAAAAGAAAGAGATTTCAAAAAGTTTACTCAAGTGACGAAGAAGAAGAAGAAATAAGTTCAATTTTAGCTACACCACCCCAATTAGTGAAAAGTAATTAAAATTATAGTTTTAAGATAATTAAATACTAATTTTTGTTCTTTAGATATAGCAGTGCACAAAGGAAAAAGAAAACAAATTACACCCCATCACTCAACTTTTCAATCCTTAGCCAATGGATCACATAATTCAGGTTTGTTAATACAATTATTATCGAATTAAGTAAATTAAACTTACTATTATAGGTAATAACAGCCCAAGAACTCCCACACAACAAAAAGAATACAATGTTAGTGAAACACCAATATCTGTAGTGTCTGTAAATGACAACCATATGTCCGGTTAGTTTTTAAATTTAAATCTATGTAGTTATAAAATCTGAATACTAATACCAAATTATTTTAGATTCTTCAGATGGTACTCAAGTAGAAAAATCTACGCAAAATATGGTCCGAAATAATATAAATAATGATGTTTTTATTGAATACTTTCGGCAAATTATTAGAAAACAACATTTAATTCAAGCTACTCTAATGCAAATGATGGAAGACATAAATGAATTAAAATCAAGAGCTTCTATAGGTTTAGAGAATACAATAGTTCAAAGAAAATCAATATTTACGTTATATGATTTTCCTATTCAAAATGAACAATCCCTACAAGAATTAGAAAACCATTTAACGCAAGAAAATAATTTAAATGATATGGTAAATATGCAACTTTTTTTATACTTACAGTGATTCAGTGATATCACCTATTTTTAAGGTTGATGAAATATCGAAAATCGGGGGAAAAATGCATCGGAATTTGTAAAAAGAGCTATGTCAAGGATCATATCCAATGAAGATGGATCAGAATACAGTTGGATGGGGCTGAAACAGAAAAAAAATTTTTCCAAGTTACTTATTGTGCAAGTTGTAATCCGTAAGTTACTTTTATTCATTCTGCAACATTGCTGATAATATTTTATTTAAGGTGCTGGGCTGATAATATTTAAAAACGAAACCAGCAAGTCATTTGAAGATGCAATGAAAAATTGGCCAAGGCGGTCCAAAGAAAGATTGGATAAACAAAAAAATTAACAATGATTTGTATAATCTTATGTAATCATTTCTAAACATTAATTATACCATCTTATCACAATTGCATTATATTTTATTTCTCTTAATGATTGGGTATGTTTTATAGAAATAAATGTAGCAGCCTGTTTGATAAGCAGAAGTAAGTAGTAATGATAACTCATACCTTCGACAAACAATAATTATTTTCTAAAATTGATGAAACATACTTAAATCTAACAATAAATTCAATAGGTAGTTGGATGATAAAATGACACATAGCAATACTCAAATGTTTGCCGCCTATTGAATTTTGTAAGATCGTACGTCAGCATTGGTATACTGGTGATGAGTTAAAAAAATATTTTAAGAATAGTACAAACCAAATCCGTCAGTAAACGTCCCAAAGATGTCCGTACTAGACGTCCCAAGCGCATCCGGGGCGGGACGTACTACGAATGTACAAATCTGTGACAAACGGACGTCCCGTAACTATCCCACGGATGTCCATCGGCAAAAAACGGACATACTAGGGACGTCGGCACATCCGTAAGCGGTCGTCCTAAGGACATCTTACGGACGTCAGCATGTTTGTTGGGAACTTTATAGGTAAAGGAACTGTCTTCGTTTGGAGGCAAAAATATTTATGATTTTATATATCGATGTACTGAGAAGATAATTACAAACAGATATGGTGCAGAATTTAGCCTTTTGGGCAGAAAACAGAAAAAGGCTTTTAAAGCATTACGAATGTATGAGCTAATATTAAGTATTAAGAATTGCTACATAATTGTAACATTGTAAACTTAAATATTTCTTACAGAAGCTGGAATGAGAGTATTTAATATAACAGAAAAAGAAGTGGAAGTAAATGTCAGTAAATGGTTGAGACGATGCAACAAAAGGGCCAAAATTGCTGAATCGAAACTAAATAAATAATTCTTTGTATAATTTATAATCATTACACATATGTGAATACACTTTTTTTTTAACAATTACATCTTTTAATATTATATTACATTTTTAACTATTGAAGTCCATCTCTAAAGTGGTATTCTGTTCAGAAAAGCATATAAATAGCTCAGTCTCCACCATATCATATGCATCTGCATATATAAAACGGTGATGGGAGAGGACTGAGTGGAATTATTGAGTTTCTGATGTGTTTTTATGAAGTTCGCTTATTTGACATTGCACGTATATTCTGTAATGGATATAACATGTAAGTCTGTGGTAAACATACAATGGACATACATTGTAGAAGTAGCATGGACGTCCAAAACTGTGCCAAATAAATGTCCATATGTAGTACATAGAATGTACATACACCATTCAGCTATGTGTTATGGACGTTCTTAAGTGTCACAGGAGGCATCCAATGGATGTCCATTGTATATATTTGTGCTATCTCGGACAGGTATTGTCAATATAGAGAGGTATCATAGGTAACAAAATTATTGAACTACCTCTTGTATAATGGTCAACAAATTCAAGAATTGACATATTCTAACAAACCCTCTAACCACTGCTTTAATCAACAAATGTTACAATTCCATTTACTTACCTAATCCTCTTCTTTTGAGATATCTTTGTTCATACAGTGCCGGCAAGAAATCACAATGAGCCAGCTTCATTAAAAATAATTTTCGCTTAAACACATTGCTGCATTTTCTATCACGTTTTGGTGTTTCACAATTGCGATTTGGTCTGAAAGATTATCTAGTCAAAGCTAACAAATTCTGCAGTGATGGTTATTGCTGCTCTTCTGATGTAGGGTTATGGGCTATGCTGTTGATTGCCCTTAGAATACTACCCACAGAATCATTCGAATTTCTCTCTATAAAATAGCAACAATAACAGGGAAGAGAACAATGTTTAGAGAATTATTGCAAACTCTACATGTAAATATATGGACACCTCAAATTATTTTTCAAAAGTAGCAAAACAGTAGAAGATGTTACTTTAAATCACTAACAATTTAATCTTTTAGTTTAACAATTTCCACATAAAAGGGTAATTTAATATGGTTTCCTTATTATTCTTATTATGCAACACTACTAAACTATTTAATGTAAGACAAGTATATACTACAATAATTATGAGAACACTGTAAGATGTCTATTATTGGCATTGTTTACATAATTATTTTATTTAACACAAAATACACATACCTATTTTCTTGATGGTATTTTGTGGTTATAACAAACAGGGATTTTGTCTAGATTTCAATCGAATACTACAAAACTTCATGTATGTACATATGTCTGTAATACCTATACTTAGTATTACAGTGTAAGGTAAGCTAAGTTAATTTATAACAATACAAGTTAAACCCTAAACAGGCCCGACGAGGGGGGGAGCCGGTGCCATTACCCCGGGGCCCAAGCACATCAAAAGGGCCCGGTGGTGGGACCCTTTTCTATAAATTTATTAGCTTTTCTTGGTGATTGTCACCGATGAGGATGACCTCTAACTTTCACTTTTTGTGTCCGTTATTTAAAATCCTAAGAACCGTTCAGTCTGTTTATCAGATGTTTGCGTTTTCGAGTTTTATGAGTTTATGACCAAGGGGTTTCTTTTGTGGGTTGAAAATTACGAACAGGAAATGTCTTCTCTCTCAAATATAAGATTAAGTTCTTAATATTTTCGGGAATCATTTTACCCTTTAAATTGCTCCAGAATAAGAATACCCAAGTAAAATTAATTATTGGCAATGTTTGTAATAGGAATTATTCTTTCAATTTTAACTAAAATTAAAAGGTACAAAAAAATCTATTAGAACTGAACATTTAAAACATTTAAAATGAGATAAATAGCTAAATGAATTAATAAAGTACCTATTTAGATCTGTATTAAAGTATTTAAAGGAATTATTATAAAATTAATAATAATTTTTTATTTAAAGAAACTTCCATTGAAAATGTTACCAGAGTCCAGAGGTATTATGCGTTTATTATTAAATTGTTGTAGATAAAATATTTAATTTATTCGTGATTTAATAAACATTCCTCTGATAATAATATAGAAACCTTGTTGTAGTTGGCTCGAACAACAAAAAAGCAGAAGAGGCTACCGAGTTTGGGTCGCAAAAATTTGCCACTTATTATAAATAATACCAGCAGTCATTATCAGTAGTATTTGCAAATAAATAATACCTATATCTACAATCATATTTATAATTAGTGATAATAATGGAATACAAACATAAATCCGGGGCCCAGAAAAGGAAAGAAAAGCTTCTAAAGGAGCAAAAATCAAAACAAGGTCAACAAACTTTGAATTTTCTCGGGTTTGGTGTGCCTAAACCAAAACCGTCGCCTGTTAATATGAATTTCGAATTGGACGAGGTAGAAACTCAACCTGATTCCGTGTCCCCCCCCCCCCCAGAATTAAATGAACCTCGATCTCCAAAAAGATTAAAGAGTGATGAAAATGTTGAAGAAGATTCAAAACTACAAACCACCAAAAAAATGTTAGATTTCGATATTGGAATCATTGATACTTTAACATTGACACCTGCGCAAGTGGAAGAGGATATTCATCGAGGTCCCAAAACACATCCCAAAACCTTTCCGAATGATGATTCTAATTATCGGTTCCCTATGGGGATTCTTCATGTTATTCTTACAAATGGTGAAAAGGTACAAAGAAATTGGCTTGTTTGGAGTAACAAAAAACAAGCGTTGTTCTGTTTTCCGTGTAGACTGTTTAGTAAATTTGCGGAAACAAAACGATCATCTTCGGGATATTCAACGCAAAAAAGTTGGAAAAAATTATATGATCGAATCCCCGAACACGAAAATGCTCAAGATCACAAAGAGTGCTATGTGCAATGGCGGTCATTGGAATTAAGGTTTCAAAATAAAACCTCAATTGAACATCTTGTGTTAGAAAATATAAGAAATGAAGAGACCCGATGGAAGCAGATCCTTCGCAGAATTTTGGATGTCATCTTGTTTCTTGGTGAAAGAGGACTACCCCTGAGAGACAGTAACTGCACGATTGAAGATCCCAAAAGCGGAAATTTTCTCGGAATCCTAGAAATAATCAGTCATTACGATCCAATTCTTGAAGAGCATTTAAGGAAAGTAAAGGAATCACAGCTGAATCATAAACGTTTACAGGTGCATTATCTGTCGCCTGAAATTCAAAATGAATTTATTGAATGCTGCGCAGCACATGTTGTTCGAGCCATCTTGAATGAAAGAGATACTGCTAAATATTTTAGCATTATTTTTGATGCTACTCCAGACTCAGCTCATGTAGAACAAACAGTTTTTGTAGTTAGGGTACGTCTCGCTGGATGAACAAACAAACCAATACCAAATACAAGAAAGATTCCTCGAGTTTGCCGACTGTAGTAAAAGAGATTCACTCTCGACGGCCCTGACCCTAAAGCATAATGATATGAAAATAAAAATATTGTATTCTATACTTACCCATCTTGATGCTACGACACAAAATTTTAACAAGACAATAACTAATAAGGATTACGCTAATAATGTTTTGCAACAATAATAAAAGTGGTACACAGAAAAATCTATTGTCACGGTAAGTTTTCGCGGGAATTAAGTATTATGTATAATTTTGCAATGTTGTCAGACTTCTTTTAAATCTGCTGTCGTACATTGGTATAGATGGCAGTAATTTCCAAATATCTAAGATATTTGAAATTGACAAACATTTGAAAAATCTAAGATATATAGAATGAAACTGACACATTTTAGAATATCTAAGATATTAATAAATATGTAATTTAAAAATATCTCTAAGATATATTTAAACAAATATGAGTGTTGCTGATGAAAATTAAATTAAATTGTTAGATATTTTTAATTATCGAAAAATATTTGTAAGATGATTCTAAACAAGAAAGTTACAGATATCTATTAGTTGTTTTCATATGAAAACAGATATCGTAGATAAATTTTTAATACAAAATATTAATGAAAATATCTAAGATATTTGTAATTCTTTAAAATTATCTCTGAGATATATTTATTACGTGTTAAGTTATACTTCCTGTTTCTTAAATGTAGTTGCTACTTAAAAGTAAAACGGCGTTCCATAGTTTTTGGTTTTGTAGGTGAATGAGGGAAAAATATAAAATTATTAAACAAAAAAAATTTATATTGACAATATAGATTCTGTAATATAATGTAATGTAAAACAAAATTTTATTTAAACGATAATAATAATAAATTATGTTATGTACAAATTTACATACAAATATAGGTTTAAACTGTAACAATAGGTAGGTATAAAAAAAGTATAATCTGTCTACTATATCAAATCTTCTTGAAATTTGTACACAATATTTTTTTATAATTTGCTGCCATTTTGATTCTTTAATAAACATATTAAGAAACGCGACGATCGAAGTAATCATTTCTGAATATTTTTGGTTGTTTTCGATCCATTTCTTTATTAACATGCTTCTGCTAGTGGCTTCCTTAGATATTGCGATAAAACAAGAATAACCATTGTTTACAGAAATAAGAAGGCAAGATACTTTTAAAATGTGTTAGTTAGCGAAAAGTAATTTACGTAAAATAACAAATAATTTAATCTTTTTTTCGTAAAAATAACCGGCATAATCCTCTTTTCAAATAGTAAAACTGTCAGGTAAGTGTTTTATTATGCATAAAATTTATAACCCTAAGAACCTTTCTCAGTAAATACTCCCTCTGTAGCATTCTTTTATGCTTTGTTTAAAATTCTAAGAATTTTGAAACTAAACAATATCCAGTAATAAAGTATGCCACAACATACACAATAAACGTGTATATGGATATAAGGATATATGCATTTAGCATTTAATCCAATCTCTATAATAAGTATTTTACAAATAGTTAAGTTTAGATAAAAAAAGGTGTTTTTTTGCGACCGTCTTAAAAGTAGCTACTTTAAATACTAAAATCTGTCATTGAAGTTGATGTTTTTATTACTAATACAAAAAAGTGTTTATTGTTAAGCAACACTTTTAGTTCCTAGGATCTTGGTTATCTTAATATTTTATTTAAAACAAGACTAAAAAATATTAAGCAAAGTCAAATAAATTATGAAATGAACACAAAAATTGTAATAGTTGACTTTATTTATTACTTTAATGAGTAATTTTATCAGTAATGTTATTTATTATTTCGGTCGCAGAAAAATAGTATATATTATTCGGATTAAAAGTGACTTTTTGTGACACACAATTCTTTTCATTAGCTAATAGCTCGGCTACGCTGCGCTTCGCCTCGCCAATGAAAGGAATTGTTAGTCACAAAAAGTGTTACTTTTAATCCTAATAATATAATCTATTATTTGTTTTGTTATTGAAAATGTAAATTTTCCTCAATATTACCAGTGATCTAAAACTTTAACTGAAACACCCTGTTTCACCAAATTAAATTTTTTATAAACTGAAAGTAGATACTGTCATACTGATACTTATTTAAAATGCTAAAAATCACTACACTACGTAAAAGGACACGCATAGATGAACACGATAAACTGTAAGCAGGCACAGGCCTACGCGTTTTCGGTTTTCCTTTTTTTAAATTAAACACTGACTGAATGACTGAAACCAGAGAATCTCTGCTAAAACTGCGAGTGCAATGCAACACAAGCAACAATACACAAACAAAAAACCATCCCTCCCCTCCTATCCCTTCTTACCTATGTTCCTATCCTTTTACACACTTTTTCGCGTTTGCGAATTGAGACGTAACCAAGCTAGATAGGACACGCATAAACCTGCGATGTCTTACTTTTAGATAGCTAATCATAATCAGATATGGAACCGGATTACGGCGGCCCTCCGACCGGGCCCCTTCGGAATCCGGGCCTGAAGCGCCCGCTTCAAGCGCTTCAGTATGCTTCCAAGTTGGCGAATCATTAATAAACACCCTTATATACGGTATGATGGTAAGTGTACATTTATTAAACCTATAAATCTTCTTGAGGAGAATGATTTCTTTCCCAAAAAAATTGCACTACTTTGGTATTTTTTTTGCATTATTTAGTAATCAAATTTATATGGCAAATCATACGGTGGTGTGGTCGTCACAGCGATAGGACGTGTTTGTGATGGCTCCAGCTTCTACCTTGGATTGGTTAGCAAGTCCGGATTAAAATAATCATTTCTAATTCAATAGAGTTACTGTACGGTACGGGTGAGTTTTTGAACATATTTTAGACTCAGCGGTTTTAATATTAATAATGGACAAAGACAAGAAGCTAACCAATAAAATTTTGTAACGTGTACAAAAAAAGGCGCGTAAATAACATTTAGGATTGCTGTAGGGTTGAATTTTTACGAAAAAATTACGGCTCCTTAAATCCATACCAGATGTGATTGTTAAAACTCGTAGAATTGTAGAGTGAGCTTAAAAAGCAACTAGAGCCCCTTTGTCTTGAACTCAACCGGTAAACAAAGTATCACGGCTCGCGACAATAATAAAACTGACTTGATAAATAAATATTAAATGACATTGAAATAATTATAACTCTAAAAGCTAAAAAAAAAAGAAAAAAAATTATAAAACAAATAAATAAATAAAACAAATAAATAAAATAAAAATAAAAAAAATAAATAAATAAAAATTGAATCGTTTGGTCGCTAATAAATACCAGCAAGTCCGGTGAGGGGCGCGAAACCAGAAATCGCGTATAGAGCAGTATGGTTGAAACGCGTGGTGTGATTGAAAGGTAGGTAAGAAAGAAAAAAATGTACATGTATATGTACATTTTTGAGATTCATACAGTAAGTATACGATCCATTATATATATATATATATATATATATATATATATATATATATATATACATATATAAATATATATCTATTATGTCCTGACAGTAGACATAACTGTCCGGTAGTAGGACGATACCGTTAGTAGGGAATGCTACATCGTCCGGGGCAAGATTTGGCCAGTAACCGGTCTGCTCGCTAGCGTATTGCTCAAGAGAACAATACAATTGCCTCGGATCGACCTGGCTACAAGGGGCGGTCAAGGTCGAAACAGACTGGCCCCGTTGTTGACGACTGTGCAAGGAATGAATGGCGAGTCGGTACGTGGAATGTTAGAGGTATGCATGGTAAAGTATTTGAAATTTCGAATGTAGTGTATGAAAGACACCTTGATATTCTGTGTGTATCGGAGACAAAGCACAAAGGAAAGGATGCTGTGGAGATGGAGGATGGCAGCCTGGAACTATGGTCAGGAGTTGAGATGGAAGTGCATGGTGCAAAAGGAGTTGGGGTGATCATAAGTGAAAGAGCGAAAAGATGTGTTAAACAGTACGAATTGGTATCTCCCCGGGTAATATGGGTTAAAATGAAAGTGGAGTTTCGAAGAATTTTTCTTATTGCATGCTATGCACCGGTGAATGGAGAAAGAGACCAGGAGCGTGAGAACTTCTGGAATGAAGTGGAGAACGTGTTGAACGTATGTAAGCCAAACGAAAGAGTGATTATATTGGGGGATATGAACGGATGGGTAGGTGTACAGAGAGAACATAGTGAACGCGTTCTAGGAAAGTTCGGAGACCAAAGAATCAACGAGAATGGTGAACACCTGGTGAACACCTGCTGAACATCTGTGTGGAGAGAAGCCTGTTTGTATCCAATACGTGGTTTAAACATAAAAATGTGCATATGTATACATGGCAAAGAGGTGAATCTAAAAGTATGACTTGATAGTGTATGATGAACGGCTTAGAAACCTGGTGAAAGACACAAAAGTAATGCGCGGAGCGGAGTGTGGATCGGACCACTTTTTGGTTGTATCGAGAGTGTGTTTAGGGAAAAAGTGGGTGTGGAGAAGGAAAGCAAACGTAGTGCGAACGTCCAGAATTAGGGTTGACAAACTAGTGGATAATGGTGCGAGAATGAACTACGCAGATGCTGTGAATAAAGAGTTGAATGTGAATGAAGCAGTGTGGAACGAACAAATAAAAGACACTGACGTTGAAAGTGCATGAATAAGCTTGAAAAACTCTGTTGTCAATTGTGCCGTGCGAATATGTGGAAGAGTGATTGTAGGTAGACAGAAAAAATGTGCTTGGTGAAAAGAGTCGGTAAAAAAGGCAGTAAGTAAGAAAAAAGATGCGTATATGGCAATGATAGCTGCAAAAAATGAGAGTGAGAAGAAACGATTGTATGAGGTGTACAGATTAAGAAACAAAGAAGCGAAGGAGGCAGTGAGAATAAGTAAAGAGGAAGTGATGGCGGTGGAAGGAGAGAAAATGCAGAATGATTTTGAGGGAAACAACAAACTCTTCTGGAAATGAGTCAAAAATACAAAACGTGGCCCAAAACAGAACGCTGCAGGAGTGATGAATGATAGAAACGAAATAGTATGGGACGATTGTGAAGTGAGGATATGCTGGCAAGAGTATTTCGGAAAGCTGTACAGTAGTGAGGAACGTAAGACTGAAGGGTTAAATAAGGAGAATACAGAAGAAATGATGAATGAAACTGAGAAGGATATTGGAATAAATGAGGTAGAGAAAACGGTAGGAAGGTTGAAAAACGGGAAGGGAGCAGGCGTAGATGAAATCACTGGTGAAATGCTCAAGTATGGTGGTACAAAGTTTATACGAAGATTGCGTGAATTATTCAATGTATGCCTTATGTGTGGAAAAGTGCTGATTGATTGGAAGAGCGCGATCATTGTACCATTGTATAAGGGTAAGGGGAACAAGAGTGATTGTAAGAACTACAGAGGAATAAGCTTGCTCAGCGTACCTGGTAAAGTATTTGGAAGAATACTGATTGATAGAGTACGAGAAACTACACAATCTAAGATGTGGGATGTGCAAGGTGGCTTCATTCCAGGGAGAGGATGTGTCGATCAGATGGTTGCTCTCCAGCAGGTGATGGAAAAGTGTTTAAAGGTAAAAAGGAAGTTGTACTGTGCGTTTGTAGATCTGGAGAAAGCATATGACAGAGTGAATAGAGAGAAGCTGTAGGAAATATTAAATGAATATGGCGTAAATAAAGGTCTAATGAATGGAATAAGGGCAGTATACAACGGTAGTCGGGCATGTGTTAGGGTGAGAGGAGGTGTGAGTGAATACTTTAATATTGAGCAAGGAGTGCGACAAGGCTGTGTTTGTTGTTCAATGTATACATGGATAAATGTCTTAGACAAGCATGTAACGATGCAAATGGTGTAATGGTTGGTGACGTAAATGTACGACTCCTGGTGTATGCAGATGACACAGTCTTATTAAGTGACAGTGCGGATGAGCTGCAAACCGCTCTGAGGAAGTTTGATACAGTCTGTGAGAGCATGGACCTAAAGGTAAATGTGAACAAAACTAAGATTGTGGTGTTCAATCGGGAAGGTGGAAAGGAGAGTGTGGAGCAAGTGGACGAGCTGGTATATCTCGGTAGAATGTTTACTGCAGATGGTACAATTGAGAGCGAGATTGGACGAAGGGTCAATGCTGGAAGGAAAGTGATTGGAAGTATGTGGACGATAATGAGAAATGAAAGCATGAGCCTAGCTGCGAAACGAGCAATCTATAATGTCGTATTCGTCCCATCAGTACTGTATGGATGTGAGACATGGGTATGTCAAAAAAAACACGAAAGAAAAATAAATGCCGTGGGTATGAGATTTTTGAGAAGCGCATGTGGTAAAACGAGAAGGGACAAGATAAAAAATGAATGCATAATGAGGGAGTGTGGTGAGGAAAAGACGATGATGGATAGATATAAAAGTTGTACATTACGTTGGTTTGGTCACATTGAGAGAATGAACAACGCAAGATTAACGAAACAAATATATGTGGGTGAGGTTAGGGGAAAGGCCGGGCCTGGTAGGCCGCGTAAAACTTGGCTGAATGTAGTAGAATCTATGATAAAGGAAAGAAAGATAAGGAGTTCTAAAAACAAAACGGCATGTCGGAGACTATGTATGAATCTTGCGGAAGCTAGGGAGGTATGCGGGGATAGGAAAGCATGGCGAAAGATTGTGAATGAAAAATAAATAAGAGGCAAGGATTGTTTTGCCTACCCCGCAAGGGAATGGCGTGAAGGTTAAGTAAGTAAGTAAGTAATCTATCGTTCTATACATTAGTTCACCCTCTACACATGGTGTAAATTGTACTGTATAATGTTACGTACTTTAGTAGTTGTCCTTGACATTAGGAGTGCCTATAATTTGTATTACATTCCCCAGCCTTAATTAGAATTGCTTTTCTTTGTGTTTTAAAGGTAATACAATTATCGTGCTATTATATCCTTTTGAACGACCTCGTTTTTGTGAGAATTTTTATGTCTTACACCTTTACGTTACGTTTCCTCTTATACTCGCTTTTAAAAAATACTTGCATGGCATTATTTGTAAGTAGAGCGTTTTCTAATAGATGTTTTTTTTTAATTTTAAATTGCCTTACTCCTTTACCACTAGCTAAACGGATGTGGTACTAGTTAAGAGACAAATTAATGTTCACTTCAGTATTAGGATTCCGAAATCTTTGATTTTATATGGTTCTACAATAGGTACCCAGTATTCATTATCTGTTTGTTTTTTATAGCCAGCTAATACTTTTTCAAATTCTTTATAGGAAGAAAATGTATCACCAACGTTTATTGTCACAAATTTTAAGATCACGCAATTCTAATGAATAATAGTAAAATTACAAATTCATTTGTGGGTTAAATGCTGTCAGCTGATACATAGGGAACGAAAATAACTTGGCAGCTGGCGAGGGTTACCATAAATTACTAATAGATTACTAGCACATGCACCCCCCATCTTCAATCTTTGGGAACCAAAAATTAAATTTATATGGATGATTTCTGGATTAACCCATCCTATGGTGAACATATGAAAATCTAATTCAAAATAAAAAAAACTGTTGCCTATATTAAATATCTGGTGTAGAACACCACACGACCTTCCAACCTACAAACTGGGAATTAAAAGGAATAAAATAATTTTAATAACAATTTTTTAGAATAATTATTTCTTTATATACCTTTTATAATAAGCTCGTCACGTAAATATGCAACTTTGAAAAAACAAAAATAATAATCAAGGCCAGCTGCCTCGGTGGTGTAATGGTTAGTGCTTGCCTTTCACCCAAGAGGCGCCGGTTCAAACTTGGCCGAGGTATTCCAAAACGGAGACAAACCAAAGGACTCCTTCTTCTCGGATAAGAAGTAAAACTGTAGGTCCCGTGGCGATACGATGATTGATACGTTAAAGATCCTTACTAAAGGTGGAATTCCTTTAGTAAGTCAAAATTCTAGTAACGGGTAGTGCTAATAACCATTAGTAGTTGATGCGCATAGATATGCCTGACATTTCCGTTTGTGCCTAGATCTCAGAAGCGGCTAAAACCTGCCCTACTGATCCCATGCTTTGTCTATATAAATATAAATTTTTATTAATGGTTTAAATATCACTTTCGATGTGAAAGTGTTAGAGCGCTGGTGGTGTGGTGGAAGCGGTCGCCTGCTTTCACGAAGGGCGGGTCGGAATCCTGGTCCGTGCGTGCTTTGTCTATATAAATATAAATTTTTATTAATGGTTTAAATATCACTTTCGATGTGAAAGTGTTAGAGCGCTGGTGGTGTGGTGGAAGCGGTCGCCTGCTTTCACGAAGGGCGGGTCGGAATCCTGGTCCGTGCGATTTTTTTTTTTTGTTACGGTAGTTTTGTTTAACTAATCTACTTTTGTTAGGTAACAATAATTTTGTTTATCTAATCTAATTCTCTTACGTTACAGTAGTTTTGCTTATCTAATCTGCTTTTGTTAGGTTACATTAGTTTTGTTTATCTAATCCAAAATAGATATACAACACTACTGTAAACTTGCCTATCGATAACACATGCGCACTATAGGGATCAGCAGGGGAAATAAAATAAAAATTATCAAACACGCGTTTAAAACTTCAGGACAGATCGAGATTAGTAGACATCTAGATGTTAACTTAAAAATTAAAAAAAAAATGAAATAATTTTAGTTATAATTTTTTTAGAGTAACTCTTTCATACGTTCATAACGAAAACAGGCAACATTGTAAAAACAAAAACAGCAATCTATGGCAGAATGACGTTTGAAACTTCATTTCAGATAGATATAAATACATCGTACCTCCAGTTCAATACCGCCATAACTGCATTTTTTTTTAATTTTTGATATATGGCTCTATATGATTTTTAATATAATCCTCTACGCAGTGCAATATTTTAAAGGTCATTTTAGGCATATTTTTGTAACATACGGCTAAATGAAATTTTATTCCGTTAATAGTGTAATAGTGCCTTAAATATCATTTACGGCGCTACTGTTTTAGGTATACTTTTAGTTTCTGTGCAATACCGCCACAAGTCATCAGTGATGCTAGTAACAGACCAAAGAATTGCATTTTAACAACAGACCCCAAACTGTATAAAGCGTTTTATTGTGTGCGAAAGTTAAATCCAGTTAGTTATTTTTTGTTTTGTCCCGAAAGTAAGGTTATTGTGTAATAATTGATTAGACAGAAGTTAAGTGAAAATGAATTCAAGAACCAAACTAATAGTCGAACGTGCTCTATCGTTAGGTAATAAACATCAACAAATAATAAATCAAACAAATAGTACCAGTGCCGACTTTATAAATGAAGTGGTATGTGGGTATTTATAAATAATTTACTGAATAAGAGAAGCATGTTTTTGTTAAGAACACTATTTTTAAACAGTTTATATAATAATTACGAAAAATTATTACTTTTCCATAACCGAAAGCGGAAGTACGGCAGACATACACAGACATATTAGGTACATTGTTTTTTTTACGAAAACGCAGAATAACTTACTCCTAGAACAACATATAAATAGTTTTTTGATTTTTTTGTGTTTGTGTGTCTGTAAAGTCACCCTAGTATCTAAATTAAAATTTTAATGAAAACGTTTTTTTAGACTTCTTCATCGGATGAAAACAGATAAAAGCAAGTTGCGACTGAGTCAGAAATTTTACCATATTATTGTCCACAGTCAAAATTAGAGTTTGTCAAATCTTGGGTGGAGACTGTAAATAATAGAGATAAAGATGTTACCAACACAGAGGTAATTACACTAGCAATAATTAGGTCACCAATGATCTCAATAGGTGAATCTTTAGTGTGTTTGAAACACATGTTAATTGTTTTAGGAAAATAATGATCACGTCAAACTTCAAAACGCTATTTTTTTAATGAAGCAGAAGAAACAGGAACCAACGACTATCCAACAGCAAATTTTACAGAAAATTTTGTTATTGAACAGGAAAAGACGATGCCGAAAATGACGACGATTCTATAAACGATGTAGATTACCTTCCATATGAATCATGTGACGAACCTGAAAGTGAAGGTTTGGGTGAAGATGAAGAAAGAAATATAAATTATGAAAAAGGGAACATTATTGAAACACAAGACACCGAAAACGATAATTTTAAAGCAAATAAACAAGAGAATGAGGAAGTTAAAAATAGAACAAGCAAGTAAGATACTGAAGAAGAGAAAAATGAAGCAAACATGGAAAATAATGAGGAAGATAAAAATAAAGCAAATGAAGTTGAAAAATTAAATTCGCGCAAAACAATAAGAAGACCACAAACGAAATATGAAGAAGAGAAAGGTAAATTCTGGAGAAAGTTACATTTCTGAAGGTAACAGACACATTTCTGCAAAACAAATTAAACCTGCTTGTAAAGGTCAATGCAAATTAAAATGTTACACCATTGAGGAACCTATCAGAAATACAATTTTTGTAAAGTTTTGGGCACTTGCTGATAAGGCACTGCAGAGACAATTTATTGCATCCCATATGGAATCTTTAAAGCCTAAATATAGACGAACTATAGAAAATAGTACAAGAGACTATAATATTGTATATTCTTTTACAATAGAAGGAAAGCGCAGAAAAGTCTGCAAAACATTCTTTATGAATACCCTTAATATTGGCGACAGGTTTATAAGAACATCTTGGACCAAAGCTAAAAATTGTAATATCGTTGAAAAAGACAAAAGAAGAAATCTTAAAAAGCACGAAAGCATTGAAAATTCGATAAAAGAGTCAATAAGAGAGCATATTCGAAGTTTTCCAAAAATAGAATCACATTGTTTAAGAGCTCAAACAACAAGACAATACCTCGATGGATCTCTTACTATTGCGCAAATGTATAGATATTATAAAGAATATCAAGAGGAAAAAAAATTGCCTATTGCCAAAAAATGTACATATGAGAAAATCTTTAATTCAGAATTCAACCTTTCATTTTTTCAACCGAAAAAAGATCAGTGCGGCATCTGCGAGGCCTATAAAAACAGTACTCAAAATGCAAAAGAGGAAAAACAAGCAGAGTACCAACGTCATCAGGATAATAAACTTCGAAGCAGGAAAGAAAAAGAAAACGATGTTGCTAAAAGTAAAGAAGACCCGAATACTGCAGTAGCCTGCTTTGATCTTCAGGCAGTTCTACCAACACCTTGTGGGGATATTTCGACCTTTTTTTATAAGTGCCGACTGAACTGCCTGAATTTTACGATCTTTGAAATATCAAGCAAAAATAGATTTTGCTATTTTGGCACGAAGGAATTGCTTTAAGGGGAGCGAATGAAATTGCCACATGCCTTCTTGACTATTTGACTAATCTTCCACCTGGAAAAGACGTAATTTTCTTTTCTGACAACTGCGTGGGTCAAAACAAAAACAAAATAATTGTGTCAATGTATTTGTTTGCATTAGCTCATACTGAGATAAATAGCATAACACACAAATTTTTGACAGTTGGACATACGCAAAACGAAGGCGACGCCATGCATTCAGTCATAGACAAAGCCAAAAAACGGGCATTAAAAAGCGGTCCTATCTATGTTCCTACCCAGTGGCCACCTTTGATTCGAACTGCAAAAAAAGATGGAAAACCCTATAAAGTATACGAGTTAGCCACAGAAGAATTTAAGAATTTTAAACAATTGTTACAATTATTCGGAACAAAATTCACCAAAAACTCAAAAAACGTTGTTTGGAATGATATTCAAGTATTTAAACTGGACAAAAATGTCCCAATATAATATTTTATAAAACTAATTTTAATGAAACTGAATATAGTCAAATAGACTTAACCATGCGTCGTCCATTTGACGTTAAAAATTATACCTTGGAAAAAGCGTACACTACACCTCCAGTTTTGGGAGAGAAAACAAGAGAACATCTTCTTGAACGCTGCAATAAAAATTTAATCACAAAATTACACCAACCTTTTTATTTTAATTTGATTAATAACTCGTAGTTTTAGTACCTATATTATAGTACCTATATATAATATTCTAGCTTATTCCCTAACTTTCACAAAATCGAATAGAAGTTGACAAATCGAATCGGAATTTCACTAAATCGTAATGACAAACTTCTATGGGGTTGCTAGTTTACGATAATTGGTATTCCCTAACAGCAGTAGAAGTTTGCAACTTAAAATTGAAACGATTTCTATCGGTATCTGTCTGGTAAGTATGACAACACCGTATATGTAAACCATTCTCAACCTTAATGACCATTTGTGACATTTAAGACGAATCTAACCAACAAATTTTAGTGAAAATACGAACTGTTAGAAAATCCCGCCAATTCCATTCCGTTTTTGTATCAACGGTACTTGCCATTGTTTAAGTTATTTACTGTTACTTCGAAGTGAAATAAAAATGGAAAATAAAGCTGTGTCTAAGAAAAAAACCTCTGTGGAGCAACTAAATATTTTAGTTGATTTTATAGGAGAAAATCGAGTTTTACTTCACGGGAAAACAACACCTTCCGAGACAGATCAAAATGTGATAGAACATTTGTGGGAAGAAGTATCCGGCATGTTAAACAGTTGTGGCTCTGGACCTATTAAGTTAAGAGCAAAATGGAAAAAGGTATCTTGAAATTTTAGTTATGTATGAATGATTATTAAATAAATTGTTGACATGGTACTAAAAGTTCTAACAGTGGTAAATAGGTAAATTAGTTTTTTCGCATTGCACTTGCAGACCTTCATTGACTGGAAGTGCCATACCAGGAAGAAGGCGAGACACCTAATTAAAATGCAGAGACAGACAGGAGGTGGTGAAGCCGACAAAAAAGGTTTAACAACAGCAGAGGAAAAGTTAATGGCCCTACTGTCCTGGGTAACAGTGAAGGGGATCCCAAACGTAGCAGAACCAGGGTTGGAGAATGAAGACGTGGAGGAAAAAATTGGTATATTTGCGGAAGTGGAACCTCCACTAGAGTCAACACCACTACCAACTGAAATACCCTTGCCGGAAGTGGTAGAACTTAATGACTTTGTACGTCCACATAAACGAACATTTTTATCGGATACGATCCAAAGTCCTTCTTTAAAAGGACAAAAATTACATGTAAAGGTAATGCATTGTATTTCATATCTAAATTAAATAATTGTTTTCTTAATTCGTAAAACTGTAGTTCTGTAGATAAATCATCCACCCTTGAAAATGCAGCAAAAGCATTTGCAGAGGGCCAAACTGCAACTGTTGAAATATTAAACAAAGTACTAGCTCTACAGACGAATTCTGCAAATACTAGCGAACAAACGAAAAAAGAATTAGAGTTGAAAGAATTTGAATTAAAAATTCGTTGTCTTGAGGCCAAGAATAAAGAAAAAGAGATGGCTTTAAAAGAAAAAGAAGTGGCTTTAAAAGAAAAAGAAGTGGCTTTAAAAGAAGAAGAAGTGGCTTTAAAAGAACAAGAAATGGCTTTAAAAGAAATGTATATGTAAATAAAGTACTACAGCATAAATTTCTGTTTACATAAAATTATTTCTAATTAATTGTGCCCTAATCCGTCTACCTGCTGCTAAAATGTTGCCATTCTGTTGATCTGTAATTTAAACAAATGCATATAATTGTTCTATCAAATGTTTTGGACTTGACGCACCTTCCACATTGTGTATTATTGCATTATTTTCATTTTCTAAAACTACGTCGACCTCTACGTTATTTTGAATTAAAATGTTATGCAGCACACAGCACGAGTAAATTATTTTAGCCGCTTGCAAAGGGCTATAGTGTAGAACACGGTGTTTCAGCAAGCATCTAAATCGAGATTTTAAAACGCCATTACACCTTTTTAATACATTTGCGAACATGTATGTGTGCTGACGTGTAACGGGCTTCAGGTGTACCTTCAGCGGCTCCTTCTATTGGTGTCATTAGCCACGGGTGAAGTGGATAACCTGAATCACCTGAAAAATTAATTATAAAAATAGTAATAACCCAACTCTTAATTTGAATACCAAGTAACCAAGTACCACGGTCATTTATCTCTTGCAAGTGGTCTGAAACATTTGACATGTTCCATATTGCAGCATCATGTGTAGAACCTGGATATCTTGCATTACAGTTTAAAATGTTTAACTCTGTATCACATATCTACAAAATACGTACATGTAACATCTGTTATTTATATCCATTAAGTTATAATACTAACAAGTTGAACGTTTATACTGTGAAATCCCTTTCTATTTAGGAACGCAAAACCTGGATGTTCCGGATGGTCAAGTGGAGGTGCAACAATAGCCACATGTGTGCAGTCTATGCAAGTATGCAACCAATGACTCCCGGAAAGTTGTACTTTCGCATAAACCTAAATAAACAATTAAATTTTTGTTGCATCGTAACACGAATTATTATGGATCACATACTCTCTTTTAATTCCACGTCTTTCTTCTTCATTCCGTGGGAATCGAATGTATTGTTGGCAAAAATGTGACGACAGAATTTCGCTAACTGCTGCTACACTGCGACTTACAGTAGTTTGACTTATAGCCAACAAAAATTCTTGCCCTACACTTTTTTGGTAGCTGCCATGTGCAAAAAAATGTAGGGCACATAAGATCTAAAATTAAGTTGCATTAAGAAATGATATTTGCAGCATGCATAATAAATTTCGGTTAACCTTAATGTGGTTTGCAACGGAGGTGTTTCTTACTGCTACTATTAGAAATACACTAATCTCATCAATTAAGTTTCTAGCTAAATGCTTCGGTAAACGATAAAGTTTTTAAATAAGACATCCGGAATTTCAAAAGGATTACTCCCTGTCTCGAAACACCCTTCTTTCTAACTCAAATAATTGTCTATAAAATAAAATATGATAACGATAAAGCGTAAGAATATTTACATTTCTATTTGTTGTTGTAGTTCGTTAGCAATAATTAATGGAAAATTTAAATTAATTGACATTTCGCTTACTTAACCTTCAAATAAATAATAAACAAACAGTGTGCACTACACTGCTGCGCAAGCGTAAACACAACCCGGATCATAATTCCGATCTCTACCTAGATATCTACTGCCACAACTGTTATGTTGCGATCGGAATAGTGGCAACAACGTCAACCATAGAAATTAAGAGTGTGCGCATTGTAATAATGCGTGTGTAATTGTACAACTATTTTGATATATAAAGGAAGAACGTTTATTGTAAAGTGTGTTTTTTTTTTTAAATTAAAACAGCATACAGCGTTACCATTCGATGTTTGTGCATCATAGCAGTTGGCGTCGAGGAAAAACAATTTTTAATTTTTTAAAAAAGTCAGATCTGGTGCATTTTATACATATTTTTCAATAATTTCTACCATCAAAGGAAAAAATGGCCTTGTTGGGAAGTATGCCCGAGTTTAAAAGCACAGATGATTTTACGGTGTATTTAGAAAGGTTAGAACAGTTTTTTGTGGCGAATGGCATTGAAGAAGAAAAAAAAGTAGCAGTTCTTATTACAACTTTGAGTGCCGAAGTTTATACTACTTTAAGGGATTTGTGCGACCCTAAAGCACCGCATGAAAAGTCGTATGACGATTTAGGGAAAATATTGCGTACCCAATTCTCCAAGCATGTATTCACTTTCAATGAACGTATCAAATTTTATAAGGCGGAGAAAGAGATAAATGAGCCAGTAAACATGTGGTATGCCAGGTTAAAAAAATTGGCTATCAATTGCAATTTCAAAAATGAATTGGAGAATATTTTAAAAGACAAGTTTGTGACTGGGTTGAGTAAAGGCAAGATACTAGACAGGTTATGTGAAGAAGATCCTACAAAGAAGTCATTAGCAGAAATTGTTGAAATCGCAATAAAAAAAGAGGCTTCGTTAGCTCTTAGTAGTGAAGTGTCCAATGTTTTTAAAATTCAACGTCAGTCTGCGATACCGAGGCAGCAGCAGGGGAAGCATTTTGAAGAGAAGACAATGTCAAGTAGTGCCAAGCCGGGGCCATCAGAAAGTGGTGTAAAGTGTTTTGCTTGTGGTAAGCCAAACCATAGCTTTGCTAAATGTAATTATAAGTCCTATAAATGTAATATATGTAAGAAGGTAGGGCATTTATCGACGGTTTGTCGATATAAGAAACAGAATTTTGTTGAAAAGGTAGATTTAAGGACAGATTCATCAAGCTCAGAAGAAGTGTAAGCGGAACCTATTCATAAATTAGAGTATAATTATACGGTAAGTTGTGATGCTTATAAGTTAATATATAATAAGTTAAAGGTAAATGATCAGCCACACGTTATGGAGGTTGACACCGGTTCTGCAATTACTGCAATTGGGTTAGATTATTATTTAAAACACTTTAAAGATTTAGAGTTATTTAAAAGTAAGACGATTTTAAAATGTTACAATGGATTTGAGATTATACCAGAAGGATTTATTAATGTTAATTTAAGAATTAATGATATGACAAAAAAAGTAGAGATTTTAGTTATTAAGGAAGGAAGTGTTCCATTGTTAGGTAGAGATATTTTGAAAGAATACAAAATTCCTGTAGGTATTAAGGATATGTTTTCAATATGCAATGTAAAATCTGATCTAGATGGTCTAATTTCAGAATTTTCAGATTTTTTTAAAGACGAACTAGGTTTATTTAAATTTGAAAAGATTAAGATGTTATTGAAGGAAGGTAGTCAACCTAAGTTTTGTAAACCCCGTGTGTTACCATATGCTTACAGAGAAAAAGTTGAAAATGAATTAAATCGTCTTGAAAACGAGAAAGTGATTACACGTGTTCTTAATTCAGAATGGGGCACTCCTTTAGTTCCTATATTAAAACGAGACAATTCTTTAAGATTGTGTGCTGACTATAAGGTAACAGTGAATCCTTTTTTAGAGGATGTTAAGTACCCCCTTCCCCGTATCGAGGACTTGTTTGCAGCTGTATGCACCTTAATGTGCGAATTTCTTATAGCTGTTTGTGTTATATTTTGAAATAAGGATCATGCCATTTTTAAACGAATTTATTAACACTACTGGTAATTAACAACATGCCTCTAAGAAGCTCGAAACGAAACTTAAAAACTAACCGCTTGTACAATTCTGTCCACCTAACGGTGTCCCTTTTTTAAACCTCTACCTGCTCCTTGGGGTAAACGGCATATTTTTACATTTTAAGTATTCTTAGAATATACACAGTGGCGTAGTTATTTCCCTACAACTAATTACATTTAATGGCTTGAACATCCTGCCGGCCTTGAAAGTAGTTGCTTTCAATATAATTTACATTTAAATTTAACGCAATAAGACATACTAATCTAAACAACATAATTAAACTACAATATTCACTCAATAGGCAGAGCACACACTTTGTTCACGGCACGCTTTATGACACCAGTTGGCACCTTGATGGTAACCACCCGTGTGATGCTGTCGGTGCCCGGGTACAACTGAAGTATTCTTCCCAATGTCCAATTTAGTGTTGTGGCACTGTCATCCTTAACTACAACTAGACTTCCAATTTTAAGGGATTTTGCTCCATCTTGTTTCCATTTAGTTCTTGTTTGTAGTTCGGAAATAACTTCCTTGTGCCAACGTTTCCAAAAATGTTGACGCATAGCCTGAATTTGTTCATACTTACTCAACCGATTGCTTGAAATATTCATTATATTTGGTTCAGCTAGTGCTGTAAGAGTTTTTCCAACCAAAAATGAGCGGGGGTGAGGGCAGACAGATCATGAGGATCAGATGATAGGGGAGAAAGTGGTCTTGAATTGAGGATGGCTTCAATTTGAGTCAGGACCGTGTACATTTCCTCAAAAGTTAATTTTGTTTCTCCTACTACTCTTTTTAAATGAAATTTGGTTGCCTTTATACCAGCCTCCCAGATTCCACCGAAATTAGGTGAATGAGATGGTATAAAATGCCAGTTTATGTTATCTCTAGATAGGGAATTGGATATTTTTTCTGATTCAGATTTTAAAAAGTTTCTAATTTCAATTAATTTATTGTTGGCTCCTACAAAATTGGTACCATTATCAAAGTATACATTGCTGGGTTTTCCTCGTCTAGCGATAAATCGTTTCAGAGTTGCGATAAATGCCTCACTGGTCAAATCTGACACTAATTCTAAGTGTACTGCCTTCGTACACATACAAACAAATAAACATAGATATGATTTTACTAATTTTGCGCCTCTCAGTTTTCTGTCTTTCACTAGAAATGGGCCTCCATAGTCGACTCCTACATTGTCAAATGGAGTAAATTGATTTACACGAATCGCTGGCAAGTTACCCATAAGATAGTTATGATTAATTGGCTTGACTTTGTAACACACTACACATTTATGCGTTATGCTTCTTGCTATATTGCGACCCGAAATTGGCCAAAATCTTTCCCTGATTGAATGTAACAAAGTTTGGGGTCCGCAATGGAATAGACGTTCATGCTCGTTTTTTAAAATTAATTCTGTTAATTTGTGTTTATTATGCAATATTATTGGGTGTTTTTTGTTGTAAACTGTATTGCAATTTTGAATCCTACCGCCTACTCTTAATAAATTATTTTCATCCAAAAACGGATTAAGACATAAGATTTTACTTTTATTGCTTAGTGCACCCTTTGTATTTAAACGTCGAATCTCATCGAAAAAACATTCCCTTTGACTTAACCTTACTAAACATTTTAAGGATGTTTCTAACTCTTTTGGCTTTAGAGGCCCATATTGTCTTTCAGTGATACCTGCCCTTAAATTCTTATAGAATCTAAACATATATGCTACCGTTCGTTGCAAACGTATTAATGACGAAAATTTTTCAAATATATTAAAATTATTAACAAACGTTGTAGTATAGGCTACTGTCCGTTGTTCTAGTAATTCAACTTTAACAGTATCCTGCGCATCCCACTCAGATTCATCCTTTGATAACCAAGAAGGTCCATGCCACCATATTTTTGAGTCTTTTAATGCCCTTGGTGTAACACCGCGTGATAATAAATCCGCAGGGTTATCTGCAGATTTTACGTGATACCATTCATGGGCTTCAGTTATTGTCTGGATTTCGCTTACACGATTGCCCACAAATGTTTTCCATCTGTTGGGACAACCTCGAATCCACGCTAAAGTTATTTTGGAGTCAGTCCAAAAATACCGTTTGTGAAATTTTAAATTGCTCGTTGTTAAAACCTTTTTTGCTAAATGCGTTAATAAAAGCGCTGCACACAATTCTAAGCGCGGTAATGTTATTAGTTTGACAGGAGCTACGCGTGATTTTGCACATAGCAATTGAGACCAAGAGGTATTTCCATTAGTACTTTTTATATATATGCAAGCACCATAAGCTCGTTCTGATGAATCTGAGAACCCGTGTATTTCTAGTCTAATGTAATCGGAAAGTATAGCATGGCGCGGTATCCTCAGTTCATTTAACAGATTTAAATCGCTTTTGAATTTAATCCATTCGGAGTGTAATTGTTGAGGAATTGTTTCATCCCAAGTTAACTTATTTTTCCATAATTCTTGGATTATTAATTTAATTATTATTATTATTGGACCAAGAATTCCCAACGGGTCATAGATTTGACAAGCCTTCGCTAAGATTGTTCTTTTAGTTATATGTTTGAGTTCATCAAACCCGCGTATGGAATACTGGATTATATCGTGATTGGAATTCCAATATACACCTAAAGTTTTGTTTTTTTGACCTTCACCTAACTGAATAATACTGGATTCTAACCCTTTGTTGATGTGGAATTCTTTTGTAATATCAGCATTATTACTTAGCCATTTCCGTAATTCGAAGCCTGCACCAGCTAATATAAAGGTGATAATTTTTTGAATTTCTATTATTTCTGTGACCGAATTTGCTCCAGTGAGGAGGTCATCCATATCAAAATCGTGCCTTATAACATTACTTGCAATTGGATGTATAGCCTTATTTTCTTCTGCCAATTGCTGCAAACACTTAATGGCCAAATAAGGTGCTGACGCTGTACCGTACGTTAACGTGTTGAGTTTATAACATTTTAATTTCATTGACGGTTCTGGCCGCCAAAATATTTTTTGAAAATTGCGATGATCTTCTGCGATTAAAATTTGTCGATACATTTTCGAAATATCGGCCGAAATAACATATTTATAAGACCGAAATCGTAATAAAATAGAAAAAATATCATTTTGAATGGTCGGTCCCACGTATTGTGCATCGTTTAGAGATATACCCGTATTCGTTTTTGCAGATCCGTCAAAAACGACACGCAGTTTTGTGGTTAAACTTGCTTCCTTTACTACTGCATGATGTGGTAAGAAATAATGTGTATTCGACCCTTGAATAACATTGTCATCTGTTTCTGTCATGTGACCGAGGTTTTCATAATCTGACATAAATTCGCTATACCCTTGTTTTAACGATAAATTATTTGTTAGTTTCCGTTCTAGAGACTTAAACCTGTCTAATGCCATTTTCCTGGAGTCCCCTAAGTTACTAACTAAGTTATTGAATGGGATCTTAATAATGAATCTACCGCTTTCATCTCTCTTTGTGGTATTTTTGAAATATGTTTCACAGTGCTGTTCAGTTGGCGACAGATAGTTTGAATTCATATTGACTGTCTCTAATTGCCAAAATTGTTGGACGGTCTCGTCCTTAATATCGTTCAAATTTGAATTAGCGCTGAGATAATTCGTAGAAATAGTTTCCCCTTCATTATAACTTAAATTTCCCGCTATTATCCAACCTAATTGTGTTTTTTGCATTGTTAGCATATTTGTGTCTAATTTATATTGCCCTACACATAATAGTGACCAAAATACGCCCGAACCTAACAACATGTCGATTTGTGTTGGTTTATTAAAGTTATTGTCAGCTAATGGTAAATGATTGGGAATCTTTAGAATGTTCTTATCAAATGGCTTTAGTGGTAATTTCTCAGTAATAACAGGTAAAACTAAACATTTGATATCTACACTAAAATTATTGACTGTAGAATGAACCGTAACTTGTACTTGCCGATTAATATTTGATAAAGCCGTCCCCACTCCCTTAATTGCATAATTCACTTGTGTAACCTTACTCTTTAATAATTTGCACATTTGTTCTGATATAAAATTGCTTTGAGAGCCACTGTCTAACAGTGTTCTACAAGTATACGCGTTATTTTTGTTGTCTCGTATTCTAACATTTGCCGTAGATAATAAAACCTGGGACGCTACTGAGCTAGTCCTTATTGAATGATTTGCAAGGGTCGTTTGGTTACTTGCTGATGGTAACCGAGTTTCACTATTATTTGTCGAAGCTTGTTTATTTTGGTCATTGTTTACTGTATTTTCTAAATGCAGTAAAGAATTATGACGCCTTCCACATCTTGCACATTTACCTGCTCGACATTCATGCGAAAAATGATTTTTACGCAAACAATTAAGACATAATTTTAACCTTTTAATTTCTGTTATTCTTTGTTCAACTGATAAACCCAAAAATGAAGGACAGTTGTAAATTGCATGTGAATTACTACAAAGGAAGCAAATAAAATTAGTACTTGTAGTCAGAAATGAATTTGTTTGTCTTTTATAATCGGGGTTTTGCCTTGTCCTTTCCTGTCTTGTCATTGCAATTTTTTCCAATATACCGCATTTACCCTTAAGGAAATTATTCATATCAGTCATATTAGGTAATTCACCCTTAAATTCATATGATTCCCATTCGCGACGCGTTACCGAGTCAAATTTGCTAGTTAGAATATAAATAATTAGTCTGACCCATGCGTCGGTTTGTTCACCTAATACATTAAGTGCTCTTAAATGCTTTGTTATATTATCAAATAAACCACGTAAAACTGAATAGGATTCTTTGGTTACAGTTGGTAATTGGAATATTGCATGTATATGGTTATGAATGATTAATTGTTTATTTTCATATCTATCTTTGAGTAACTGCCAAGCTACATTATAATTACTTGAGGACACTTCAATAGATTGAATGATTTGTGATGGTTCCCTTTCTAGTGAAGAACGTAAATAATAAAACTTTTGTATTTGTGATATTGAACTATTGTTTTCAACTAATGCATTAAATGAGTCCCTGAATTCTAGCCAATTTTCATATTTCCCATCAAACGTTTTTAGCTTTATAGCAGGTAATTTTATTTGCATTGAACTGAATTCAGAGTTATGGCTACCTGAGGAAACTCCAGCTTGATTAGCGTTATCAATTGACTGTTTGTGTTTTGAACACATATTCTTAATTTTGTAATTAATTGAAAATAATCCCTTTCAAAATCTTCTCTTTCTTTTTCGTCTGTTTCACACGGAAAATCCAATTCTAATTGAGATTGTACTAATTCAAAATCTGCCCAAGTGGGCTGTTCAAATTTTTCTAACCTACATGTTAATTCAATAATTATGTTATCATTTAAATACGTGTTTGCAAGTGAACTAATGTAATTATTTAGGCGTGTTAGTTTACCCTTAATTTGTCCGCGCTTACACCTTAATGCCTCTGCCATGACTCAAATTGAATATAAATAGGTTATTAATGAATAAATCACTTACAGGAGTAAGAAGGAACTTGAAGAAATGGACCTCAATCTTTGTTACTGCTTCTTTACTGCCGTATCTTGCACTGAACCTTTGGATTACTAATTTCCCAACGGTTGGCCACTTTGCTTTAATTTGTTAATTTTATTTTTGATATTATCCATATATCCGGCAGCAGCTTTGCAGGGTGGTAAGAAATTTTCAAAACTTGATCTTAGTCATGCTTATAATCAACTTGAACTGGAAGATTCAACTAAATTACTTTTATCATGGTCGACACATAAAGGTATTTATAAAGTTAACAGGCTACCCTTTGGCACCAAACCAGCTTGTGCTTTTTTTCAAAGAATTATGGAAAAAACGTTGCAAGGTATCAGGGGTGTAGTTGTATTCTTGGATGATATAGTTATCACAGGTTCTACCGATCAAGATCATTTAATTAATTTGAGAGAGGTTTTTTTAAAATTGCAAGATGCAGGATTTCGGTTAAAACGAAGTAACTGTACATTCTTTCAGGATCAAATAAATTATTTAGGTCATATAATTAATGAAGAAGGTCTTCAAAAAGATAAATCTAAAATAGAAGGTATTTTAAACTGCCATAGGCCAGAATCGGTTACCAAATTAAAGTCATATATAGGTATGGTAGGGTACTATTCTAGATTTATCCCTAACATCACAGAACTATTGACTCCGTTATATAAATTGTTGAATAAAAAGGTAGAGTTTATTTGGAGTAAGGAATGTGAAAATGCTTTTATTAAGTCAAAGCAGGTTATTTGTTCAGACATGGTACTAGTTCATTTTGACCCAAAATTACCTGTCAAGGTCGCGTGCGATGCTAGCTCATATGGAGTGGCAGGAGTGCTATCTCACATTATGCCCAATGGTTCAGTGAAACCAGTTTGTTTTGCATCTCGTACCTTAAATTCATCAGAGCTTAATTATTCCACATTAGATAAAGAAGCGTTAGCTTTATATTTTTCTGTAAAAAAATTCTCACAATACCTAATGGGTAGGAAATTCATTTTAGAAACAGATCATAAACCTTTAATTTATATTTTTGGAGAAAAGAAAGGTATACCTACTATGGCAGCAGGTAGGCTTCAGAGATGGTCAATTTTTTTAAACACGTTCGATTATAAAATCAGTCATGTCAAAGGTAATCAGAATTCAGCTGCAGATTGTTTATCATGTTTGCCTGTGAACCTGATGAGAAGGGTTACAGATTCATATTCATATTTAAACTTCGTGATAGAGGATTGTAAGGTTCCGATAGATGCAGAGAGCATCAGGAAAGAAATTCAGAGTGATCGTATTTTAATTCAAGTGTATCAATTTATTAAAGAAGGATTCCCTAACCACTTGCCATCAGATTTCCCAGACCGTGACTTAATTAAGCCTTATTTTTCTAGAAAGCTAGAATTAAATTTAGAAAAAGGGTTGATAATGCGAGGTCACAGGGTGATTATTCCAATTAAATTCAGAAACCAAATATTAAAAGAGCTGCACATGTCTCATGCAGGTATAGTTAAAATGAAGGGGATTGCCCGCTCTTATTTTTGGTGGCCAGAGATGGATTCGGAAATAGTAGATTTAGTTAATAATTGTGAGGCGTATCAGCGAGTTAGATCAAACCCTCCTAAAGCTGCAGTGACTCCTTACTTTCCCGAAAAACATGTGTTTGAACGGGTACATATTGATTTTTTCGGGCCAATACGGAATAAAACATTTTTAATTCTGGTCGATGCATTTAGTCGCTGGCCAGAAGTTATAGAGATGAGATCTATTTCTACGAAAGATACAATTGATGCGCTACGATTACTTTTTGCACAATTTGGAATTCCTAATCAAATTGTTTCAGATAACGGTCCAGCTTTTGTTCCTTCTGAATTTGAAATCTTTTGTAAACGTAACGGTATCAAACACTCTCTAATAGCACCTTATCGTCCAGCCAGCAATGGTGCGGCGGAAAATGGTGTTAAATCCGTGAAATCTGGGTTGTTAAAGGCATTTAACGATGCTAATAATCAACAAACATCCATAGTAACGATTTTAGCTCGTTATTTATTAATATATAGGAACTCTTTACACCGCACAACAGGGAAGAGTCCATCTTTTCTCATGTTTGGTAGGCTATTACCTACGAGATTTGATAAAATTAGACCAGTGTATTTGAAAGAAAAACTTAAATTGGAACAGTTAGGTAAAGGTAGAAATTTGACTTTTGTAGTCGGTGAGACTGTTTTGTGTAGGGATTATAGAGTGCCTAAAGAAAAAGTTTTTTGTCGCGCGATAATCTCTGAGGTTCTTGGACCAAGGGTTTATATGTGTTGTGTGGTAAACTCCAGTCTGATCTGGAAAAGACACCTAGATCAGATTCTAAAGGTACAAAATTCTGACAGTGTCGGGGTGTCACAAAATATAGACAGACATCATACGTGTCAAAATATTGATAGGGATTTGCCTGTAGAACCGCCATCTGATATAACTACTAGAGTACCCTAAAATGGGGTGAATCGCAACATGCGTGCGAATCACAACAATTTTCGGGAAGAAGTTGCGTTTGTGTGTAGAGCTGGCTACACTGTATAAATTAATTCCCGCCAGCGCAGATGTACTGGTAGTTGTCTAATCTTACTGAAGCAAGTTGCGGTTGCCCATAGATACCTGTAGTAGTGGTTAATGTGCACGTTTTGTACATAATAGCTGTGTGTAAATTTTTTTTATGCTGCCAAACTTCTATTGAGAATCGGTAAATATCTGCAAGAACTGAAAACGCTGATAGCTATAATTTCGTTTTACATTCAGGTAAGTTATGCTAAAATTTTAATAAGATTAGATTTGCAGTTTAATCGTGATATTTTTTTATCTCCAGTGGTGTACTGTTCCGGTGTATTTCGGGGTGAATGACAACACTATGCCGCGCCAACATAAACGCGGTCCTAGAGCTAAACAACATCGAAAATAGAAACATAATTAGATCTGCTCTTGAGGATATTAAAGCAGGTTTGTCCTATCGAGCTGCAGGTGAAAAGCATGACGTAGATCATACTGTCCTGTATAGATATGCAAAAAAGGGAGATTCGGTAAAGAAAAAGGGGGGACAAACGGTTCTAAGCGTCGGAGAGGAAGAATTATTAGTTAAAAACATTATTACTTGTGCTAATTGGGGTTATCCCATGGATAGTTATGATATCAGAATGATCGTAAAGTCATACTTGGATAAAAGGGGGGTACAAGTAAAACGCTTTAAAAATAATTTACCGGGAAAAGACTTTGTTACATCTTTCTTGAATCGCCATAAGCCAAAAATTATTAATGACTACTTTGACAACCTCGAAGAATCTCTTAAAGATATTCCACCATCCCATATCATAAATTATGATGAGACGAACCTCACAGACGATCCAGGTCGCAAAAAAGTGATTGTCAAAAGGGGAACGAAATACCCAGAGAGAGTTACCAATCATAGTAAGTCGGCCACTTCTCTTATGTTTGCATGTTCGGGTGATGGATCTCTTCTTCCTGTGTATGTTGTCTATCGTGCACTGCATAAGTACGAATCCTGGACCGTAAGTGGACCTAAAGGCACCCGGTACAATTCGACACCTTCAGGGTGGTTTGATTCTCGTTGTTTCGACGAATGGCTCAAAACCATTGTTATACCATATTGTAAACATTTGAATGGTCCCAAAATACTAATTGGAGACAATCTGTCTTCGCATATTTCCATGGACTGTGTGAAACTTTGTCAAAAAGAAGATATTTCTTTTGTCTTCTTACCCTCCAATTCCACTCATATCACGCAGCCCCTAGACGTTGCATATTTTAGACCAATAAAATCTGCTTGGCGTAATATTTTAACGCAGTGGAAGAAAACAGCCGGACGCAGAGAATCAACAATTCCAAAGAACATATTTCCGTCCCTACTAAAATCTCTTTTCCAAACTGTCGCAGAAAATTCTAGTAAAAATATAAAATCTGGTTTTAACAAATGTGGGATAATACCCCTTAATAGAGAGCGTGTTCTGTCACAATTACCCCTTGAAGCTCTACCTGTTGATGAACATGAGAACCTCCTCAATGATTCGGTAGTGGACCCGCTAAAATCAATGCGTTATGACGATCAACCCAAAATACGAACCCAATGAAAAAAAATATCTGTTGAAGCTGGGAAGAGTGTTAAAGCAACTGAGACTGAAAGCAGTAGTGAAGAAGGAGGCACTTCAACTCAGTATAATGACAGTAGTGAGGAAGATGAGGTAGATGAACTTACAGAAGAGGATTCCGAAGAAAGAGTGGAAGAACATTTAGAAGAAAGGATTGAAGAAGACTTAGAGGAAATAACCGAAGAAGAGGAAGAGGAGCTCGAACCAAGACCTGGTTGTTCCAAACAATGTTTGTTGAAAGAAGGACAATATTACAAAGGTGTTTCTGCAGTTACTACCAGTAAAACGATTAAATTGGTTACTGGTCAAATTATTACAGAAACATTATATCTGCCAAGTACTTAAAGTACATGAAAATCGAATAGAAGCAAAATTTACCCGACCCAAGACAACAAAATTCGCTGTTGATGAAGGATTTCTCTATGTGTTTAATGAAGTTGAAGACAACTACTCATTCCCCTTCAGCAGCGTTATTGGAAAAGTAGACCCTCCAAAAATTGAGAGAAGAGGAGTATTGCGATTTACTATCAACTCAAATAAATGTGGCACAAATAAATAGCTTTTCTTTGCGTTACTTATTTAGTTTTTATTAAGTAATTTCCTTTTTATATTGTTATGTCGTTTGTTTGTTCTAAATAAATACATTTTTGGAGACTTTTTACTTGCATTTTGAATTCCCGGTACCTTTTACACTTTTTTTTGTTGAAAATTGTTGTCATTCACCCTCCATATTTGCAAATACCAATTTACGTGAGTTTTAAATGAGCGTTGTGATTGACCCCGACTGGAGGGCAAATCACAACAACGAACAAAAAAATAAAAAACAAATTTTGTAATATATTGGCAAATCTGAAATTACTTCTAGGTAAAGTGGAATAGTAGATACGACTTTTGCGCTATTTACCAATTGTTACAAAAATTCTAATCCTGAAATATTTAAATCGAAAGGTTAAAAAGCGTTGTGATTCACCCCATTTTACGGTAAGTAATGTTCGTAATAGTGAAGCGGCAGTAAGCGTAAGGCCGAGGAGAATCATTCGACCTCCGGTCAAATTAGATTTGTAATTTGTTTAGTTTTAGCTTAGCAGGTGGATGTGTTATGTTGCGATCGGAATAGTGGCAACAACGCCAACCATAGAAATTAAGAGTGTGCGCATTGTAATAATGCGTGTGTAATTGTTTATCGTTTATTGTAAAGTGTGTGTTTTTTTTATTAAATTAAAACAGCATACAGCGTTACCATTCGATGTTTGTGCATCCTAGCAACAACCTCATTGAGTTGAACTTCTATCGCGTTTGTTTGGTCCATTTCTACAATTGAAATTGTTGACAGTTACGGAATATGATACAGAAATAACTTCTATTCGACCATACAACCTCTATTAGATTTGCTTCATATCTATTCGATTTGAAGTTAGGGAATATATCTAATTGTTTGTATAAGTTTCCTTTCAATTCCGTTTAAAATCGTTTTGTAATAAATTTTATGAAAATATTTTTTACTTTTATTCTTAAACCATTTTCTACAAATATGACATTATTGCTTTAGCCACATTTACAAATATGGCACTTAGCTTCAATTCTAAGGTAGTGCAATACTGCCGTATCTCACATAACTTGATTTGTTGACAATTAAATAAAATTTATCATTTATCATCATTTGCCATATTCCATCAGAAAAACTGTTGTAAAATTTTTTTTATACATCTCTAAAAGCGGCTAAGATATTAACAAAAACGTTTTGTTTGTAAACTTTTTTTGCGTCTCTTGAACATTTTAACAATTTTCACTTGTGGCGGTATTGAATTGAGGGTACGACATGTTAACTTAAAAAAAAATTCCAAAGCCGCCCGCTTCTATAAAATATCAATAATACACTTTAACCATTTTCATTATTAATTATTTTTTAGACTTAAGTACCTTACATTATATTAAGAAACTTTGTAAAGAAAAGTTATGTAAAATCAAGTTTTGTTTAAAAAATATGTCTGCACTTTTTCTAATAAAATGAATCGTTATTCAGATATTTAAAAAATTTTAACCAACGCTTACACGGCCGGACACGTTTATGTAGGTTGGAAGGTAAGAATTGAATAGCGGTCAAGATTTTACTTGTGTCACATTAGGAGTTAAAAAACAGAAATATGTTGAAACTATCTTGTGTTATCCTTGCATTGAAATTTAATAAAATTGTATTTGTATGTTAGTCACCAAGTGTTGGTTTTGTTTCAAATAACCATTATTTTTTTTATACTTCTTTTCACGTTAAAGACATAGGAAAGTTAATGTATTTTTTATAGGAATCACAATAGTGTTTCTGCGAATCAACAGTTATTCATAGTACATACCTAATAAAAATTAAAAACCTGAAGATGCGAGTACTCCAACTTAATAATTGTATAATTATTAAATTAAATTCTTTATAATATTAAGAAGATACTGAGTTATGAATGTTATGATGAACATTGTCAAAGGAATGATTCAATTTAGATAAAGGTCAAAGTATATATGTAAGGTACAACTTCATTTAAAAGAGTCTAAGCATTGAGTAAAAAATCATTTATTCAACGGTCTATAAGTAATCCCTAAATAAAGAAAGATGTTATGTGATTTTACAGCATGCTAAAAAAATACCACAAATAAATTATTTACCTACTCAGTTACATAATTTTAAATGGTCATTAGGAATATACCAATGAGGATTCTTATTTCGTTGGAATATACAAAATAAACCCTTGCATTAAAAATTGTGTAACAGTGTGCATAAAAAAAGGTGTAGTGACATTACCATACTGAAATTCTACTTCTGTTATAAAATTGAAACTATTTCGTACCTACTTCAGACTAAAATTGCATGCATATGTGTTAATCGAATGTTAAAGTCACCAATAAATAGTATGTTTGATATTTATTTATTCGTTTTACTACTTAACACGTTCACTGCGCATGTCGCATATTGGTGACATCCGTGTCTTCGACACGAGCGTCTCGAGAGAGCATTGATCTTGACTGCAATGACATTAGGCGCGTGTGCGCAACTCTTCTTTATGTATTTGTTTTGATTAACCTAACTACTGTGATTTATAACTTTTTTAAATTTGTTATAAGGCATTTTACTTACAACATAAATGAATTAATTTAATTCAATGGCCAATTTCTAAAAAATAATCAAATTTTTCTACGCTTACCATTTGAGATGTAATTGATGTAGAAGACAAAATTGTTTCGGAATGGAAACATCACCACCTTGCCTATAAATAGTAGGTACCTCACAAAGAATATACTGTATCTAATCTAAGTAGTGCCGTTTTTGATAAAAACTACCGTGCGTTACTGGATCTTGTTACAAGTGATACCAATTTACGATTTGATTTCTTTACATATAATGTCGAAGTCATCGAGCAAGTGCTTTTTTGTGTTCGGAATGTGGTTTTGAATTTACCATGAGAAAAAATTTATATGTACATTTAAGAAAAGTACATGATTTTGTTGAAGACGATATTCCTACACTTCGAAAGTCAAAGAATGTAGACAAAAATGTGCTATGCTCGGTTTGTGGTAAACAATTTATATCCAAGAGTAATTTAGCTCGTCACATTAGAACTGTACACAAAGAACCCACTCCGGACATTGACTTATCAACAAGATCAAGAATAACATGCCCTGTTAGTGTATGTTCTAGTGCAAAATTGAAAAACTACTACCATAGATGTACACTATAAAGAATTGTCATTCACTTCTTTGAAAGGTAAAAAATAATTATACTTATGCACTAGTACATATTTTTAAAATTGTATATTTTAGATTTTGAACTCTGGAAAAGTAAATATGAATATGAAACTGTTTCATCTTATGTAATGAAGTCTGCCCCTAATTGTCTTAATGGTAATGATGAAAAAAGATATTATCATTGTCACCGATCGTATGATTACAAATGCAAGGGAAAAAATATGAGGTCTATTAAAAATCTAGGTTCAAACAAAATTGGAAATACTTGCCCTTCGGTAGTGAATGTCTCCATTTCAAGAAAGGAATGCGTAGTTAAATTCTGGGCTACTCATGTGGGGCACTCGCTTGATATAGGGCGTAATGTTATAAGTAAAGAGGATCGACTTGAAATAGTAGGTAAAATTTATGGTACTATGCAGTACTCCTGCATATTTCACACACTTGTTCCACAATCTAATATTTATTAAACTTGAAATAAGCTATATATATATTTAAAGATATAATAAAATGTATGCTACAAAAAAAACAATCTATACCACAAATTACTTATAATAATGTATTATAGGTAAACTCAACCAAGGTGTATCGTATCAGGTTATTCTAGATGACATAAGAAACTCTGTATCCAACGAAGATGGTCTACAAAGAATTCATCTGTTAGAAAAAAAGGACTTACATAACATAAGCCGCGACTTTAATATTAGCTACTCTACTAAATGGCATCAGGATGATGCAGTTAGTGTCAAGTTATGGGTTAGTGAAATGAGAAGCCTTAATGATGAGTGTCCTGTACTTTATTACAAAGAACAAACTAAACAAGATGAAAATGAAATTCTCTCATCAGATGATTTTGTTTTTATACTGATGACTAATTTTCAAGCTAGACAATTAAAAAGATTTGGCCACGATAAAATCTATATTGACAGAACACATGGAACTAATGAATATAAGTTTAATTTGTATACTTTGGTAACAGTAGATGAATATGGAAAAGGTTGTCCCATAGCATTTTGTTTTTCCAATAGAAGTGACGAAACAATTTTTACGTTATATTTTAACTGCATTAAAAATCATGTGGGACCAGTTAATGCAAATATTTTCATGTCAGATGATGCTCCAGAATTTTATAATTCTTGGTGTGTTGTAATGGGTGGTGTTACACATCGATTACTGTGTACATGGCAATGTAGACAAAAATTGGCGTCGTAATTTATCTAAAATTACTGGAGGTACTGAAAAAAAGGCATTTGTTTATAAATCTCTCAGAGTTATACTGCAGACTACTTCTGTAGAGGAATTTGAAATAAGTTTGCAACAATTTGCAATTAATTTCTTGTCAGATCCTGATACCAAAGAACGTATTATATACAAGAAAGCTCGATTATATGCACGGAAACGCGACACATTACAACGTAGTTCTGGGATGTACCACGAGGCGTGTCAGCGCCGCGCCATTAGTTGTGGTACATACCAACAGAGGGCACGCCGAAAAAGTTTTACTTCTATTTATTAACAGATGGCGAGAATAAACCTACAAACGTAGTTCGTAACTTAGAGTCAAGTTTTATCCAATGAGGAGGTACAGCGGATATTTAAATTTAAAACCTCTTTGTTTAAAACAAGCAAATGTATTGTTTTAAACTGAATTTTCTATCTAGAAGCGTGATTTAAACAAAGACATCGGGTTACTGGTGACATTGGTGTGCATCCGAGAGAAAACATGTTAATTACACGAGCGCACGCACTTAAAAGGGCAAAGAGTCGATTGGTTTTGCATGTGTGCATTTGTAACGTGAAATAAACTTAAAAAAGACAAAAGGCTTATTGTATGGAATACTTTAATCAAAGAACGTAATATATATCAAAGAACGTATTACATACGTATATGTATATATATAATATATACGTTTTTCTCTTTCATTACATAAGAATAAGCACGTACGCACTCTGTTTTCGTCTGATTTTTCTGAAATAAACTTATTTTGTTGTGTAGTGCTGGTCTCCTTGGGGATTGTATTTTTATTTCGTTTAGTTAAAAAAACAAATGAACAATGGCAGGACACAAGTGTGTTTATTTAAATTGTGAAAATACTAGAAGAAACTGTTCCCATAAGTTTTATAATTTTCCTACTGATGAAAGAAGTAAACAGTGGATTTTAAATTCGGGTAAGTAACTATATAATATTACGCACATCAAAGAACGTATTATATTACGTACTTTGCCTACATACAAGGAACGTAATATTACGTTCTTTGCTACATATAATCATATAACCTTATTTGTTTCAATCGTTTTATTTACTACGCGTAAAAACTGTACTTGCTGACGGACGCAATTATTTTTAGAGTTTCAGTTGTTTGGTTTAAAATTAACAGAAATTTATGTTACATCTTTGGTTACATTCAATATTCATTTCAACCAAACTTACAAGGCAAGTTAGGTTAATAAGATCTCTAGGTCTGTCTGTCGTCTGTCCGTGCCATGGTTCCCGTTGTGTTACAACAAAACACAAAACCATTGAGTAATGATGTAGTAAAGAGGCGCAATGTTACCGGGAGTTTTGTCGATAGCAAATTGGGCTGAGAATTAGGCAGCGCGAGTATCATGTGCCGTCACTGCCGTGACCCAAAAACAGATGACTAAATTTACACAGAAATTGCAAACTATGTATTTATTAGGGTATTTAAATGAGGTTCATGTTCATGTTTCTTCATTAAATTAATTGATATTTGGGTGCTAGATGCTTATTTTCCTAGCTAGGGATGCAAAATTATATTTAACACGTTCACGAGGATTAATTGAAGAAATTTACGATAAAAGTACTGAATTTGAAGCAATTACTTGATGAAAAAATTAAAAATTAAATTGAATTTTATTTATGGTCACACGACTATGTTAGTGCAATTCATATATTCAGTAATAAGCGAGTGAAGTCGTGATTATCGAACATCGCGTTGATGGTCCCGAAACAATTATCAAATGTTAATGTGAATTATTATTTGATAACATGTTGAGTGACCACCAACGCGATTCTCTATAAGAACGACTTCAAAAGTTGCATTCTGTAGATTATACCATGAATTAAATAAGATAATAAACATATCAGGATCCATTGTAACATTGTACAATAATATAAATTCTATTGGTTGCTAGCATACAAAATCAACAAGCGTAATTTTCACTTATTAATCAGATATAGGGTGCATGATCGTGGAAAAGAAAACCTCAGTGTAATTCGATTAGATAATTTAATGAATAATAATTAAAAATAATAATTAGGTAATTTTTTGTTCATTCGTTATTACAGCAACAAACAATAATCATATTTGAGAAAGTCTGTCGTGGAAGTCTAAACACATTCTATTCAGATACAAAGTTGGGGCTAACTTTATCCGTTGATAAATCCGTGATAAATACATCGCGGCTTATGGGATTTTTTATACATGAGTTAGTTTATCGCATTAATAAATAAATTGTTTTGCAATATGTGTAATTGATTATTTTATGTTCAATGTCATATACTCCTAATTATTTAATTTAAAAGACGCAATTTCAAATTTTGCATCGGGGCGCATTTTACCTCGGGTCGCCCCTGGGTAACTTTTATATGAGTTCAATAATTCAACTTGCGTATTCACGTAACTTCTTAGGATTCTTTTAATATTTTGTCATTTTTTTATAGGTAATGCATTGTTAGCAAATTTGTCGCCGAAGAATCTTCAAAAAAATAAACTGTGTGAAAAACATTTTGATGTAAATGCGTTCACAAACCAGTTCACGAAAAGATTAGTACATAATGCATTGCTTAGAACATCTTGATGTATATTCTGAAGGATCTCCGAGATCTCTAACGAAGTCACCTTTGTCTCCAGACTTGAAGGTCTTAACACCTACCAAAATTTATTTCAAGAAGAAAGAAAAAAATGCATTTCCAGATCAAAAAGGTTCATCACCAGCCACAGGATAATTGGGTTGAAGAACTCGTAAATTTACCAATTGCAGCAGAGGGACTAAAAGGGGTAAAACGAAGCCTTTTTTGTAATAATAAAGAGATGAATAATAATAATACAATTAAAAAACTTGAGGAAAAATTATCTTTGCAAAGAAATAAATATATTCAAGCAAGAAAGAAAACATATTACATTCAAAGAGAATATCAAAAATTAAAACAAAATTTTACCATAAATAATATAATATATAAATATTTTAAAATGCCTTCAGACACAGCGAGAACTTTAATGAAAATGCAACTTAATGTTAAAAAGCGCGCAACTTGGAACCAACATGAAAAAAAAATTTCTTTGGCCTTGTTTTACAAATCGCCTTCAGCATACAAGTTTATTAAACAATATCTTTGTCTGCCAGGAGTTTCAACAATCAGAAAATGGATTGCAATTTCATTTTTTTCTCCTGAGTTTGATCAAAAAATGATTTCTCAATTTAAAATCAAAATAGAAACAATGAGTAACGACGAGAAGCATTGCGTGTTAGTTTTCGACGAAGTAAATCTAAAACAAGGACTACAGTACGTTGCAAATAAAGATTTTATTGAAGGAATTGAAGATCTAGGTCCCCTAGGAAGATCTCATCAAATAGGGAACGTTGCTTTAGTTTTCATGTTAAGAGGGTTGTACTCTAGATGGAAAATCCCATTTTGCTATTTTATATCTAAAAATGGCGTCAGACACGAAAAACTTAAACTGTTGATAGTTGAGGCAATTAAAAAAAGTCAAGAAATAGGCTTGATTACAAAAGCCATGGTTTGTGATCAAGGTAGAAGCAACCAAAGTGCATTTAGTCATTTAGGACTTTCAGCAGAAAAGCCATATATAATTATAAATAATCAAAAAATTTATGCTTTATTTGATATACCCCATATTTTTAAAAATCTTCGAAATAATTTGCTAAACGGTGACTATTTAAATAACGATCAAAAAATTTCTTGGAAAATAATAGAACACGTGTATAACGTAGATAAAAATAGTGGTAAAGCGCGTGCATTGATAAAACTTACGTTAGCACACATCCAACCTTCACCATTTCAGAAAATGTCATGTTCACTTGCTCTTCAAGTTTTTAGTAATTCGGTTAGTGCCGCTATAAAAAACATGCGTACATACAGGGCAAATTCGGAGTAACATGGCATTACCAACAGCTGATTTTTTAAACTTTATGAATAATACATTTGATTGTTTAAACAGCCGTACTCTTTATGATTCAAACCCTTATAGGTGCGCACTATCATTGAAAAATCAGTTAAATGAACAACAATTGTTGAGTGCTAAAGAACACATGTCGGGGCTATTAAAAATTTCAAATAAAAACAAAGTTAGCAAGCCGGACTGCTTTAGTGGCTTTGTACATAGCATTAATGCAATTTTAGGTTTATATCACGAACAAAAGAATAATGGGTATCACTTTTTATTAACAGCTAGACTAAATCAGGATGTTATAGAAAATTTATTTGCAATTTTTAGAAAAAAGGGAGGATATAATGTTACTGTTAGTTTGCTAAAACCTTCAACATCATCAAATTGGGAAATTGACGAGGATACATTTTTACCAATTGATGTAAGCCCACCACTTTCAACTTCAACTCCACCTTCAACTAGTACTAAATCTTCAATTGAGGAACAAGTTTCGGAAAATATTAGTGACAGTAGTTATTCATCTGTAGAAGATTATTCCTCAAATACATTTTCAAATATATCCGTATCATTAGAAAATAATTCAATTGTATATTTTTCAGGGTACTTAGCTCATAAATGTTTAACAAAGTTTTGTTGTTTAGAATGCGAAAATACTTTAATAAACAAAAGCAACAAAATAATTGATCAAAATCACCTTTTCATTATGTATAAAACATTTCAAATTTCATCCGAATATGCCACCGGCCTGAAATATCCTTCAGATGCTTTAATTAAAATAGTAACATTAGCTCTTTCTGTTTTTTTTCAAAGAAATTCAAAAAATATGCAGAATGTAATTTTATCAGAAAAAAATTAATTTCAAAAACACAAATTGCTGAAAACTGGGCCAACATTTGTAACATGCACAAAAATTTTGTACTCGATCATTTGTTTATTGTTAGAATTCATAAAGAATGTAAATGGATTTCTGTTGGACTGAAAACAACAAAGCAACGAACCCAAAATAAGAAATTAAAAATATTACAAAATGTCTAAAAGATGTGCATAGACATACTTATTTATTTATTTTCTAGCAATGTTCTGCTTCAAGTTACGAATGGTTTTGTTATTAAACAATTCTATTTCATTGCTATATCAAACATATTTGTACACAACTTTATTTTAGGTTTCTAGAAATTTGCCAATTTAAACAACTATTCTTTTTTTACATATACAAAAAATTAAAGGCATATTATTTTTAACAAGAGAAAAAAATACAAATATGTTTATTAACACGTTAAGCGCCAAGGTGTATTCGAAGAAATTTTCTTGCTGGGCCAAATAGTTTTTATTGTTTTTAATATTACTGTGGGTCGATCTGTATACCCAGAAGCCAAAATTATTTCGAACACTTAATTAGTCTACGCGACTCGTAACATACGGTTTTTGTTTTAGTTGCCTTTGCGCGGTTGATGGGGTATGTGTGAAGCGCATATATTTCTTAACACGTGTGATTTAGACATTTTCAATTGAAAAATTTGACGTCTCGCGGAAAGCGAATGGTTTTTATGGCACAACAATCAAATAATTATGGAGGTAAGTATATTTTTTTGTTATATTTAGAGCTGTTGATTTACAAAAAGCAAGCATATTCAAATTTACTTACGTTTTGTTGCAGATTCAGATTCAGAGCCTTATTCATCTGATTCTTTGATGGACCCCATCTACAACTATAATAATGAAGAAGGCAGTTCGTCGGACAGTTCGACACGTATAGATCGTCCCAGACTCAAGAAGTTGGTAGCTAGGGTAAGTCAGCCAAGTACTTCTACAAGTAAAGGATTCGAAGCAGAACATCAGGAAACTGCGACAAATTATTTAAGTATTTCTGCACAGTGTTTGACGGAACCAGAAAACGAAAACCCTAATTTTTCATATCAAGGTGATTTAGTAACACCTGAAAATCAGGAAGTTGAACTTGAATTATCCGATGAAGAAAAATTGATTCCTGCTGTTTATAATGTAGACTGGACTGATCCTACAGGTAATAAAATGCCCTTCAATTTTGATGCTCAATTTGGAGTTAAGCCAGAACTTGCTGCCGCGCTGGTCGACGCTTCCCCCGTCGAATTTTATTCGCTATTTCTTGACGCGGAAATAATCAATCTAATGGTAAATGAAACAAATCTCTATGCCACCCAACTGCTTTGTTCTGGTGAAGACATTCAAAGTTCATCTCGTTTTCATGCATGGGAATATTGGCATACATGGGCATCGTAAAATTATCTTCCATTCGCCATTACTGGTCTAGAAAAAAGCTGTTTCGATTTAGTGTGGTATCAGAAGTAATGAGTCGAAACAGATATGAACTCCTCCTCAAGATGTGGCACTTTAGTGATAATGAAAAGTGTCCCGAAGGCGACCGCGAACATAAACTCGCACCATTAATTCAATCTTTGCTACTAAAGTTCCAGGATGCCTATACACCCGGATCTGTTTTTTGTATCGATGAGTCCTTGGTGCCGTTTAGAGGCAGATTGATAATAAAACAATATATACCACAAAAAGCACATAAATATGGTGTAAAGCTTTTCAAACTTTGTTGTCGAAATGGGTATACTTGGAATATCAAAATGTATTCAGGAAAAGAAAGGGACCCTAGTTGTACCGTTCCTACAAAAATTGTAATGCAATTGTCAGAAAAATTATTAGACAAGGGAAGAACTGCCGTCACTGACAATTTTTACACTAGTGTAGAACTAGCTAACAAACTTTTAGACCGCGAAACTCATTTACTTGGTACGCTTCGTTGTAACAGAAAGGAAATCAAAAGAAGTTATCCAAAAGAAGCTAAAAGTTGGTGAAATTATTGGTAAAGAAAATTCCAAAGGAGTATGTATAATGAAATGGAAAGACAAGAGGATGTGGTTATGTTATCGACCAGACATACTACAGAAACTGTAAATGTCAATCACAGAAATGGACCTGTACAAAAACCAGTAGCGGTTGTAGAGTACAATGCGGCGAAAAGCTCAATCGATCTTTCTGACCAAATGTCCAGTTACTGTTCGGCTCTAAGAAAAACAATCAAGTGGTACAGAAAAATTGCCATTGAGCTCCTTTTAGGTACTGCTATTGTAAATGCCCACTTTCTTTATAAAGAAATCAACGGAAGCACGATGTCTATCACTGAATTTCGAGAAGAGATAGTACAGTGCCTTATTTTTCCACCAGACGAGGAGCAGAACACTCAGACACCTGGGCCTAGCAAAAAACGAAAAATAAATAACCACGAATTCAGGAAGAAAGAAGGGCCTCCACAGTGTTCGTAAATACTGTCACGGCTGTTATGAACAAAAGAAAAGGATTGATAGAAAAAATAAGGTACGGAAAGTTGTTACCTATTGCGAAGATTGCGAAGGAAAGCCACATTTTTGTTTAGATTGTTTTGCCACATACCATAACTAATTTTGTTATTTGTAGTTTTTGTTAGCATTTTTTTTATATATTTTGCATATAAATGTTGAACATGTATTATTCCTCTTTTTATTTTCTACCTACAACTGTTGGACAACATGTCCAACTTCTAATAAGCGTGGACCGCTGAATTTATAAATTCAGGTCCTATGACAACCTAAAATATTATAAAGTAACAAACTTTACAGTCATTATTTTTCAAACCCAATACTGCCAAATATCGCCTACAGGCCATATCGGTCTATGTTTCATTGTAAATTTCAATTAACAGCGGTCCCTTGGCCTGCACAGCGATCAAAGCTCATGTGCGACGTGGCGGTCCAATGGACCGCCGTGGCCGTGCCTGGAAACATTCTCAGCGGTCCCTAGGGGCCGCCATGGCGCTTAACGTGTTAAATAAAATTTTAGTAACTTTATGTTGCATAGATACCTCCTCTTTTATTAGTCGCTTTATTTGTATTTTTTGTCGTCCCTCACCTTTACCTGTCCAGATGCAAAATTATTATTTTTTACTGACTTTATTTTGTTTTTTTTTTTGTTGGTATATACCAAAAATAGTATATTGTGTCACAAGGGCAGGAAATGAGCTATTAGATGCACGAGCGAGCGAAGCGAAGCGAGGGGAGCTAATGGCTGAGGGCTGCTAAAGCGTTTTGTGCGTGTGTGACACACAACTGTTTTTCGCCTACCAAAAAAGTAAAAATTCGAAAATATAACAAAAATCTTTAATTTCATAAATACAGACAGAATTTAATAGAAACTTAAGTAGTAAAAATGCATGAATTTATTTATAGTACTTAATTTATGTGTAACTGCAAAATTTGCAAGTGACAATCAAAAAAGGTGTCTAGATAATGAAAAGCGGGTTGTTATGACTTTAGCAGCGCAAGGGACGATAAATATTACTTTCGATCACATTTTTAGGGTTGATATGATTCATTTGTACATATGGTAGGCGAAAAACGTTATGTTTTCATTTATTTATATTTCTTAATATATCTGTAATTGCTGCTATGTGTAAATAAAGTATCACTATTATTAAATTTTCTTTTGTTATGTAATATTATACACATTCTTTATATTTTATATAATTCGCACACACAGTTTATTTTTGTTATTAAAATTGGAGTTTGATGAAAATAAATATTTTTCGTTAAGTAGCATATTTGGTGTTTTTTTTTAATTTGCTCACAAATTATCATTTTTTTAGCATTGTTTTGATTTCCAGGGAAGTCTATTTTAGGAGTATTTCCAACTTTACAATTTTTGCATAACTTTATTTAAGGGGCTACACTACCTTAAAACATGAAAACAAAAAATTATTTTTAGTATAAAATATATGGGAGTATAGAAGTACGTGTTTGAGGGTTCCCTAAAAAAATAATTATAAAATTATTTTGATAACAGGAGCTTCAGAATAGTTGGATAAACGTTGAAAATCAAGAAATTTTCTACATTCACAACATGTTTTCTTTTGCATTAACAGCTATGAAATTGATAATACTGAAACAATATGCAGTTCACTACGTCCTGTTGGTTTTATATTTTAAAAAATGTTATTGTTAAAAGTGTTATAACATTTGTAAAATACGAAGTACTTCGAAGCGTCCTATTGTAGCCCCTTTTAAAAAATTATAAGTATTCTGGACAACAGGATAAAGGTATTATAATGAATAATATAAAATGACTATAAACAATCAAAAAAATATATTGATAATTAAGATGGTAAAGTAATTATATTAACAAATACGCCCTTCACAGGTTCACGCCTAACAATTCCGGCAATAACCAATAGGAATTAAGGTACCTATACAAGATAAATGTGCATTATATAGTAAGCAGCCCTAATGACGCTCGACCTGACAATTTTAAAATGTACAAGAATGACTCATTTATATAAAATGCTATCGATGTACTCAAAGAAAAATAGCAAACGGCTATTTAAAAAATTTGTTAATTAAACTTATAGTTAACGGAAATTCCTCATTAAATGACATCCGCTGCACTGTAAGATTAAGTTCTTAAGTACAAAGGATTAAAATGCATTCATTACCGGTTTATTGTTATGCGTAAACCCATTAGTAATTTAGAAAGAGAGTAGGTATACTTTGAATTTACCTATTTAAGATCCTTCTTTTTGGATTTATGTTTATTCTGTATCATCAGTGTGTAGTGTGTATTCGTTCCTAGAGTTCATACTATTCAAGATGCCTAAAGCAAAATCGTCTTTGTCAAGACGCCGTAAGCGAACAAACAGATCTAGAATAATAAAAAACTTGTGTAATAAATCGTAAGTATAGATACTGATTTTTTATCCTATTATTCTTTAAAAAATTAAGATTTTCGTCTATTGTAGAAGTTGTTTTCCTAAACATATTTTGTTTTGTTATAGCAAAAACTATGTTGGATCTAATACAACAAGAAGTGTTGAGAATGACGTTAATGGCATTGTTGAGTGAGTAATTTTATTTTATTACAATAGAAAAATAGAGCTTTTGTATTGTTTGTAGATCGTATGTTAAAAAATTTTATTCTCTTACAATTTCCTAAATATATTCCTTATTTATTACAGGAACACGATATTGAGCCTCAAATTGCTAACAGCGACAACGATAATAGCTTGGTTCAGTAAGTGATTTATTGTTATTATAATACTGTGCATACTAAACTCCCTACTTTTCAGTATCGAGTATTTACCACCCCTTGAGATGGAAGTTGATGCAAACCCACCGTTAACTCTTAATGACATAATACAAGGGAGAAGAATAGTTGATTTGGCATATGTACTTCTCCAATATGAAAATGTTGCTAATCATACGTACAAATGTACAATGGGATCAATGAAAATTCAAAAGGAAGTGAAACTAGGACTCTTACCACGCTTGGCATTTTCAATGTGACAATTGTGACAAAACGATTGTTATTCATTCAGAACACCCAGATCATGTAAAAGATGTCAACAAAGAGTTGGTTTGGGGCTGCCTAAGTACGGGAATTGATCATTCACAATGTGAAGAATTATTTGGCGTACTAAATTTACCATTTATGAGACACGAAACTTTCCATCGTAACACTTCTGCGGTGAAGAAGGTGAGAAATCGTTAGTTATATCAAAATTGAGCTCAATTAATATTTTTGTTAGATTTGGGAATCACAATTGTTTGAAGAAATGCGCCTGGCAGGCGAGGAGGAAAAGCGGCTCGCTATAGATTCTAACCAATGGTTTGAACTAAATGGTGAGAAAATCCCATATATTACTGTAATTGTGGATGGAGGTTGGTCCAAACGAAGTTACGGTCATGGCTATAATGCATCTTCTGGGGTTGTAAGCTACACTATAAAATAATGTATATTTCAATGTAAATAATGATTATTTCTAGGCCGTCATTATTGGAGCAGCTACAAATAAAATATTATATGCCGGTGTAAAAAATAAGATGTGCTCGAAATGTCAATTCTATAAAATGCGCAAAGAGACCCCAAAGAAACACGAATGTGTACTCAATTTATCTGGTCCTTCAACGGCCATGGAAAGTGCTATAATTACGGAAGGATTCTCAAACAGTCAAGAACAACATGGATTAATTTATAAATACTTTATAGGTATGTACGGATATATCTACTATACGTACATAATATATGTATAATAATATAAACATTTTATTCCAGGCGATGGTGACTCAAATGTCTTTGCAAAAATAAAAGAGAAGGTTTCATATGGTCGTTATGTCAGTAAAATAGAATGTGCAAACCATATGACACGTTGCTTGAGCAAAAAGTTGCACAGGCTATCAAAAAACACCAGCTTCTCATTAGAAGGACGTAAAATCTTACTAGAAAAATTTGACGGTTTCACAAGGATTGAGCGATTGGTTAAAGGTGTTCGAATTGCGATAAAAAATAATAATGAGCAGGGCTCTTTACATTTGCGTGAAAACTTATTAAATGCACCGTTCCATGTTTTTGGGTGTCACACAAAATGCAGGTTAGAATATATCTACAAGTTGCTACCGCAGTATGTGTAGTTTAATATTTATTTTTATTGCAGTACATCTTTTTGTAATAAAAAGGTGGAAAATGAAATATAGCTCAATCAAGTGGAGTATTACGTGAAATTCAAAAATTCTTGGAACCAATGGTACAAAAAAGTGACATGTTGGTACTCAATAAAACTACAAACGCGGCTGAAAGGTACGTAAACATATGTATACGCAGAAGCCTGAATAACATAAAAATATGTTGTTTTAGATTCATGTCGCTGGTTTCCAAATGTGTGGGAGGTAAACGCATTAATTATACTAAGCGCTTATCATATACACCAAGAGTTCATGCTATATGTTAAATTACCACAGCACTATAATTTAACATAAGTAGTTGAAATTAAATTAAAATTAAAAATTACAAAGAGCGTTCTGCATTGTGCTTTTCATTGTTAATAACACTTCCAATTATTGATAAAGATATCTCTTTGTTAGATTTAACTGGGTTATTTTATGTTAGATTTAACTGGGTTATTTTATTTGATGTAATGTTTGGATTTGTGAATGCTTCTATCATTTTAAAATTGAAGTTTTTCACAACTTTACACTTACATCATAACTCGATTAAATTTTGTTAAATGTGTTTTTTTGGCTGGCAAATTTCATTGTTAGCTTTCGTCGTAGAGAGTGTTCTGGTTTGTCATCTTCGAGGCAGTTTAATAATATTTAATTTTTATGACCTAGTTATTCTTTACTAAAAATTTTATAGTTGGCTTTATGTTTCCCAAACTGTTATACTAATAGCAGGCTTATGTTTATGTTTTAATTTTTCAAATTTGACAAAATTGTTTACTACATCTTTAACAACTTTTAACAAACATTACTACTGACGAAGATAACTGTAAGTGTTATCGAAACGTTTAGATTGTATATTTTAAAGTACACCATTAAAAAATCCCAAAAAAGATAAGTATTTTATTACAAATGTACATGTTTAGATAACATTATAAAAATGAATATTTGCAAACATATACATGCATGTGCAATGATTGCTGTAAATAATAGTATTAATTTAAATAAGGTTCAATCCGTTGAAGTGGAGGACTTGTTTAATTTCACAGGTTCGCATAATTTAAGAAGTGATCAAAACAATGAAGAACTAGTGAAAAAAGCAGAACTAATAATTGGACTGTGTAATGCAGTGAATTTAACTCAAAATGAAAAGAGGCATGCATCCAAAGCTCTAGATACAGTTATTGAAGTGTTAAATAAAGGATCATATAGTTTTAAAACTGTTTTGAAGGTAAATAACAATCAAAAGGTGGAGAAACAAGTTAGGCTATTTTCTACCAAAAAAGTTAACTCTAAGCAGCAAAATATAAAAAAAACCCACGTTTTCAGAAGAAAAAAGTATAAAAGATGCATTTTTAAATCCTAACAAAACTTCCATCAATGTTAACACTACATTTGATCCAGTGGCGTACCGAGGGTGGTGCTGGGGGGGCGGTCGCACCGGGCATCAAGGCTTGTGGGGCGTCAAAATGGGGTATAGATATTTTTTCCTGAAGGTCAAGCAAAAAAAATCACACAAGATCTTAAATAAAGGATAATAATATATAATTTAAGGAGCATTGAAGAGATTAAGCATTTCCTAGCCCGCTTCTAGGTAAATAGTATTTGTACCTACCCAATTATGCCGATCCAAGGGTATAGCTCATCAACCTTACAATGCATTCAATTAGGTGTAACGTATCATCGTGTCTTTCAATAACAGCGAATAAATACTTATATAATATTACTTATAATATTAGTAACAGCAAAGTATAATACTTTAGTAAGAGGCAGGAGTTACATCCGCAAAGGTAACTTATAACTTTATAAGAAACACCCTTTAGGGTTCATCGCCTTTTTCATTCAATGTGCAAAAGATTAAAATTTATTACTGGTCATATATAATTTAAAAGAGTTTATTGCAGATTGAATGTTTCCTCATCCCTTTCTAGGTAAACAATCTTTGTACTTAGTTATGCCGACACAAGGACTTTCGGGTTTGTGAATCATCCTGCTGCAATAGAAATACAAGTTGTTGTAAAGTGCAACTGTACGCCATTGCAATTAGATTGTTTCAACGCATCATAACGTCTTATTATATGATGCAAAATAGTGAAAAAGTGTAAAAGGTATGTACAAGTGCATTCTGGATATTAGAAAAAAAACTCTTTGACGGTGAGCTACTCTTTAAAGAATTATTATTTTATTTGTACTTTTTAGTTTTTAATTACTTCTCTGTTTTGTTAAATTTCCATATTAGAATTAATTTTAATACTTTTAGGGTAATTTTAGATTTTTATTTTTTTCAAAAAACCATTTAAACTTATTCAAAATGTTTTTAACAACGTTAAAAAATCTCGCAAATTTTCAGACGATATCAAACAATTAAATTTTGAACCGTTCCATCAATATTATTCTAGGCAGTTATCGTGAAGAATTCACAACTTTCAGTCTTTCATATATCCAAAGATTCATTAGATTTACTAAAACCACTATTTTTGTAGATGAAACGACAACAACCAAGTGGTGCTGAGAACAGGGCGAAGAAAAAAGCGAAGGTGACACTGAAGTTGAAATTACTCAAGGAACCACGGAAACTACAACCATAGTTGAAACTGAAAAGCCTCAGATCTCCGCAGAGGCAGAATCTAGTTCGACTAACAAGGTTAATTTAGAAGAAGGCGCTTTGGATTTGATCGATATCGGGCAGTGGCCAGCGGTTATTTCGGACAACGTTAGGATGCACCTAATTGTGATTGGTTCGGATCAACTCCACAACATAAACCATCTGTTCGAGGAGGTTACAACTTCACTTGGAGAAAAGAGGAAGCTGACCAAAGCGTGGTTCTTTAAGAAAATGCCAAACGGCGAAAAAGTACGCTGTACATGGATGTGTTATTCTCCAACAAGAAAGTCCTTGTTCTGTTTCTGTTGTCGCTTGTTCCCGACCCTGACCCAGTCTGAACCTGCATTTGTTTCAGAAGAAGGTTTCAAAAACTGGAGGAAACTACCGTCCCGAGTAATAGACCACGAGTCCAGTCCATCACATCAACAATCGCTGTTGAAATGGAAGGAGCTTGAACTTCGGCATCGTACCGGTTACACCCTCGACTGTACCACTCAAGTAAAAATCCAGAAAGAGCAAGAAAAATGGAGAGAGATACTTAAACGAATACTCGACATTATTAAAAGCGGGTAAAAGAAGCCAAATATTTTGCTATAATATTTGATAGCACACCCGATGTGTCTCACATGGATCAAACTTCGCAAGTGCTTCGTTATGTTGTGATGGAAGGCCACCGTGTGTCTGTTGAAGAGCCTTTTATCGACTTTATTGACACCGAGAAGAAGAATGCCGCCGAGATTGCAAGAATGATTTTGAGTAAGCTAAAGGCGGACGGCCTCGACATCATGGACTGCCGAGGTCAAGGATACGATAACGCTGCTGTGATGAAAGGGGAACACTCGGGAGTTCAGAAACGAATTTGCGATATAAATCCAAAAGCCCAGTATATTGCCTGTTCGAACCATAGTTTAAACCTAGCTGGGATCCATGCGGCACAAGAAGAAGCAAACTCTGTGACCTTCTTCGGGACGCTTGATCGTCTCCACACCTTCTTCTCCAATTCCACTCACCGCTGGGACGTGCTGATCAAAACCACTTGAACGAGTCTCAAACGATTAGCCGAAACACGCTGGAGCGCGAGAGGCGAAGCGGTCAAAATGGTTAAAAGCCACTTTCTTAAGATTTTGGAAACCCTTGAACTTTTAACTGAGAGAACCGAAAATTCGGAAACGAGATCCGCGGCTGGTAGCTTGCTCGCGGCGATGCAGTCATTCACGTTCTTGACGTATCTAGGCTTCTGGGCTCCAGTTTTAACAGAAATAAACGACGCACAGGCATATATGCAGAAGAAGGGCTTGAGCGTTCGGGATTGTGCAGCAAAAATGAAAGCGTTAAGTGAATTCCTCACGACTTCGAGGGAAAACGTAGCCGATGCTAGTTTGAGCTATGCGCAGTCTGTGTGTTCTGAACTTGAAATCCCGGCGGAACCACAGCGTCGAATACGTCGTAAAAAGAAGATGCCTGGAGAAGAAGCCGCCGATGCCGGGTTAAGCTACAGAAATGAACTTCGGTTGGAAATATGCAGTTCCATGGATAGGGTGAACCAGGAGATTTCAACAAGATTTGAACAACTTCATGAGGTTGCTGACAAATTTGGCTTTCTTTCTCCAAGGCAACTGTTAGACGATCTAATCGACATTGATCTTTGCAACGCTCCTGATGATGACGTTGACAAGGATGAATTTTTAGTCGAAAGAAAGCGACTAATAAATTTTGCCGCAGCATCTTCGGCCTTGAACTTGAAGGACCAAGGGCCTTTGGAATTGCTTACCTTCATTCAAAAACATAACCTTTCCGATTCAGTGCCCAACATTGCCATCCTACTGCGCGTGTTCCTAACTCTAGGAGTTAGTATAGCTACTTGTGAAAGGAGTTTCTCAAAACTCAAATTAATAAAAAACTATCTTAGGTCAACTATGAGTAACATGAGATCATTTTTAAGGGGGTAGGGGGTTTTACTAATGATAATTAAAGATAACAAGAGGGGGGGAGGGGATATAGGAACTGTTAACGTTAGCAGAGTAAAAACTAATCAGTCATTCAACTGCAGTTTATTTGTTGAAGCCACTATTTTAAAAATGTCTTACAGTGAATTTTATACAGCTTATAGAAATGCAAATAGAGGGACAAAAACTGAGCAGCTTCTGCAGAAACAGTGTAACGAGCAATGGAAGGAGATAAAAAAGATAAGATGAAGTGCGTCGGAAGATTGACGAATTTAACGCCAAATCTCTAAAGCGTAAAGGTGGATTCTTGACATTTTGGGCAAAGGTAAAGTAATCTTCATTTCTACGAGAAAAAATCAAATTGTTGTTTTTAAATTTGTATGCGTATTTTAAGTACCTACATTTTGCATGATTTTGCATAAAGACGTGTATAAAATTCCGCATTATATAAACCGCAACGGTTGCATTGATCGTAAAGAATACTGTATACGCACATACTAAACATGATTCATAATTTAATTCATTAAAATTATAGCATTTAACTGCTTATGCAGCTTTGTTTTCAATAGTTTGTTATTCTAGGAGTCTTTTTCTTTCGGAGAAAGCCAACGAAGATTATTATATTGTAAAATGCACATTAAGGAATTGGCTGCAACTCTATCACAGGATGAGGTACTCTTGTTATCCGCAGACGACAAGTGTCGCGTTCCAATTGGTCTCACAGCTGCTACAAAACAGAGTCCTCTACTTATGCACGTCGAATATCGCATACGGCTTCCCGATCACGACTTTGTGAAAGCTCCCAGACACAAATTAATTCCAAGTGTTTATGCTGGACTTGTCCTGAACCCTGGTAAACCTGGCGATGTAAATAGAATATCATATTCTGGTCCTACATATATAGCGGTACGTTCAGGAAAGCACGATTCCTCTACTGCTATTTCTCATGCTTTCGTCATTGAAACACTACTGAATCTCCCAGAGTTTACGACAATTACAAAAATGAAGAACGGATCCGTAAAACCTGTCCTAGTTATTTTTACTGATGGTGGACCTGATGAAAACCCACGATACGAAAAAGTTCAAGAACAGGCAATTGAAACTTTCAAAAAGTTTAATCTTGACTGACTTTTTCTAGCAACAAATGCTCCAGGTCGGTATGCCTATAACGCTGTTGAGCATCGAATGGCTCCGCTGAGTAGGAAGTTGGCAGGTGTTTTGCTTCCACACGACACTTTTGGAGATCACTTGGATTCCTCTGGCAAAACAGTCGATGAAAAAAAAGAGGTCCAAAACTTTATGGCGGCAGGAAATCTTTTAGCTGAACTCTGGAAAGGAGATACGATTGATAACTATCCAGTAATTGCACAATATATTTCCCCTGGAGAAACCAAACGAGAAATAACTCATCATATCGCAGAGGAGTGGAAAGTTCGTCACATGCGCTCCTCGCAGTATTTTTGTCAGATTGTACGTTGTAATGAAAAGACATGCTGTGGAGATTGGCGCTCAAATCTCAATCTCGCTCTTCCAGATCGATTTTTTCCCCCGCCTGTTCCAGTTATTGACGGCCTGCAAGTAGCCAGCGAAGAACAACAGGGAAACTACTTATCCCTTTTTCAATCTCATCTGGTCAAAGGAAAGATGAAAATTCCAGAAAATGTTTCCAAAGTGTATCTGAAAGCAAAGGAAATTCCTTATGATGCGTTTCTACCGAAGTTCCGCACCGCAGTGGAAAATGTCTTCGATCAGCGAATCTGCCGCGGCTGTGGTATCTACCATTGTAGTGCAACGGCTGTTCGAAAACATACATTTGGAGGTTGCGTTGGAGAAACCTCATTTCAGCCTTTAACAAATTTAAGGGTAAGGCCTCTTCGGGTAGCTGCCAGACGTCAGAGAGAGCTGATGATAGAGATCGCAAATTACGAGTTATGTTGGATAGATGAAGATGAGTGCGATTTGGATGGAATCAAAGCAGACCACATTGACATGGATGTTCCATGTCCCATAATTGCTGTTTCTGAAGCAACGGCTCCAATTTGGGAGAATTTCGAAAACGAACGTCAGATAGTTTAATGGAGTCGTTGGAAACAGACGGCGTGATATAGTTTATTTTATACTTTCAAAACCATTGCGTGGTATATTTATGTTTTATCTCGTGTTTTATATTCATAGAAATAAAAATTCTTTTTATCGAATTTTGTAGTGCGCATTATTTATATTTAACAGAGTTTCACGCCCATGTAGATAACAATTGGTGAAGTATTTTAAAAAGTTTAAAAATAAAGTAGGTACATATTACCCTTGACATTACCTATAAAAGATACCTACATCGTAAATTCGGTATTTTTTTTAATACTCTTATTTAACACTAGATGTTTTAATTGAATATTTATGTTAACGTTATCAACAGGGGGTAGGGTTATTGTAATGATAACGCCAGATAACATGGGGCGGGGGTCAGAAAACAGCAAAATTGTGCTAACGTTATTAATGAATGTTCCCTTAATTCCTTTATTAACTAACATAATGAAATATATTATGAATATAATAATAATAATAATAATAATAATGCTTTATTTATCCTGTATAACAATGTAATGCACATTGTGTTCAATATTTCTTACATCTTACGGTTTCTTCTTAACGTATGGTCGTGCAACTTATTAGTGAAATAATAGAATAATAATAATAATAACGTTTATTACAGAATAAAAATTGTATGAGTTATTTTTATTACGAAAATGGGGCGATCGATTTGTAGGTATATTAACTATACAAATACTCAACATATAAATTCAAATTTGATGTTTTTTAAATTTCCGAAAAACAATGAAGTACGGATTTTAAGTAACGGAAATATGAAATTATTTGATTTAGAAGAGAAAGACATTTTGAGTAAGGTTTTGTGTAAAAAACATTTTAATAGGCACTTCTTAATCCGAAGTATTAAATCGTCTTCCTTTCGCTTGAGTAAAACAGCAATTCCCGACGCTTATGATAAAAAGGAGGTATGTAGTTCCAGTTATGAATTTACCTTTGTAACACGACCCTAACTTTAGATGCAATAAGTATTGCGCCCTTCTGGTTGGGTAACCCAACGCAGTGTGATTTTGCCTCGGCTTTGCTCAATCGTGTTTATTTTATAAACGGGGTGTGGTTCGTAGTAAGTACTGAATGGGCTTAACACTGTCACCTTAAATAAATACCTTAAAGCGTTTTAAGATGTATATTAAATAAACTCAACAATAAACAAAAAGTAATTAACAAAAAATGTATTGGGACTTCTTGTTCCTGGTCCTGGCGGCTCGTTCTCCTGGTGGGCGGCCTGTCACTGTGTGCGTAGTCGCTTCTGTGAACAGAGATATTCTTTTAATCTAATCCTTACCTAAGAGGTAAAATCTAGGTTACGGTCCTGTATTTACAGTAGCGAGAGCGTTATCCTTGATACCGTTGTTGGTCGGAGGCGCCAGCGCAATGAACTCGAGTCATTGCGGGGATTGAGAAAATCAATATCGTACTTATACTGTAGTAACTCTGGAGCGCTGAAGTGAGTATGTCGTACTCACCGGAAATAATACACTCGAAATGCGCGTATGCAAATGCGAGATCTCGGGACTGTCTTTCTTTAATTATAACCGGTTTGATTAGGCAATTAGATTATTTATCTAACAGAATTAATTACGGATCTCTATACTAAGTCTAATTATCTATAATCAATCAAGGGAACAAAATACTTGATATTAAAACTACTCTAATAGGTTTACGTAAATATAGAATAATCTACGTACTATCTAACTTATTTACAAACAATCTCGCAACAGGTGTTTACGATGGTTATATGGACTACAAATTTATACACCAGGTTTCGGGTGTACTCTCCTGCGATTAAAGACACCGTGTATGGTTATTGTGTTTGTCTGTAGGTATTGTATGTATGAGTTTCGAGCGGGATTTCAGTAATGCTCAGAAGACGTAGGCGACGGCCTGTCTTTACTGGATATACTAAGAGAAAGGTCGTAGGTCTTTACAGCCCTGTAACAACCCTTCACCCTCAAGTATTACGTCGGGGGTTACCCCTGCGTGATACTCTAGGTGTTAGTGTACTTTGTATTGGCGAGTGACGACGGGATCTACCCTTCGTGGCACTCTAGGTGTTAGTGTACTTTGTAGTGGCGAGTGACGACGGGATCTACCCTTCGTGGCACTCTAGGTGTTAGTGTACTTTGTATAACTCCTGGAGACTCAGCCCGGGGTTATTTACGGTCTGTAGTGTTTGATTGTAAATTGTCAGATTGTATAACTTTACAACTTACGTGTCTATCAATAGCAGTACAGGATTCAACTTTAGGTTGCCCGGTGCGAGGTGGTGCGCGTTATCACCCGATCGCGATGGACTCTTCGATGGTGAATAACAGGTCGGTGCTTACTCAAAGCAAACGGTACGGGGGCGGCTGCTGAATATCGGCTTGACTTGAATCGAGTTCGATTCATCTTCCTCCTTTCACGCGCGTCGCGGGTTTATAAAGGTGCATCTGTGGGCGGCTTCGCGGCTACTGTGCGGGGGATGCCGTTATGCGATTGGTTGTAATCGTTCTGACGTGCAAAAACTTACGGTTTCTTAGAAATACACGTCAGCGGTGATGAATAAATTATTTGTTGTGCAATATCGCGTAAACTTTTGAAATCTTACATATAGGATGGTCCGCAAATAATTTATTCTAAAAAGCATACGTAACGGACGCTGGTTCTTTACACCTTTAACCTCCTGGGGCCTGGTGTCATATATTTATAACATAAAAATTAAAATTTGTGGGTACTGACATCTCTTATGTAATGGGTAAACTGTGACAGAATATAGTTAGTAAGCAGTATCGTCGTGTAGGATTTAGCGTTAGTACTCTTAAAACAAGCAAAGTGACAGTGTATGAAATTTTTTATAAAAGGAAAGCACGTTAATGGCCGACCGTTCCCGCGCACGACGTAAGTAATCTTAACATTTTTCAAACATCTTTTGTTTTTTGTTTACTTTATAACTATTAAAGTGTACACGTATAATCATTAATTGTACCTATATAAATATTTTTTACTAGAATGTTAATGTGTTATGAATATTGAACAATAAAATCTTACGTCATATTGGTATAACAACGGGTTTCAATGCGGTTAAAGTATAAAATCTTATGTCATATTGGTATAACAACGGGTTTCCATGCGATTAAACTATACTGCATAAATAAAAATGTGCATACTAGCGTTTGACGTAAAAAAATACTTTTTTGCAGAATTGTCATTCAAGGAGCTTGAGGAAGCTCTCAACGAATCAGATATTGACCTTTCTGATGAAAACGATCTTAATGATGAGGCATTTGTCCCAAGTTCAGCCAGTGATGATACCTCTGAAAGACTCTCGGATAATTCAAAAAATCTTGAAGACAATCGTCCCGAATCAGATATGTCTCTTTCATCTTCAGTTATACAACGATCGGACGGACCTAGCAGTGTTCTTCGTGGACGCCGTGTTCGTCGTGTCGTGTAACGGTATAAACGGGTGGTAGAACGGGATTACAGATAAATTGGCCTTTTTGCCCCGACTAGCCAGCGTATGGGTCGTGGATTGATGTTAATAATTTTGCACATCCAGAATAATAAATCGTACGTAAGTCAAAATAGGGGATGAAGACAAAATCAATTCGGTTTGGGCGCCAGAATGTTTGGTAGTCAAAATAAGGGTTGTCGTGCCAAAATTACGAGTACATAGCGTGTCTAAACATACAAAAAACATACGCTTACCTATCCGCAATCAATCCCAGGTGTGCTGGACAGCAACGCAGCAAACCACCTGAAATAGGGCCTCAAAAACACAACACGCTTGTCAAATAAAAGCGTGATAAACACTCAATAAAAATTACGTTAATACACCTCAGTGTAATAAATAATCAAAACAAAACAAAAAAAAAATAATAAGCTATAGAATGAACTCTAAACTGAATTAATACTCAACTAAAAATCAAATAAAATACTAAATATTATGAACGCTATTACTCAATAAAACAAAAAACTAACCTCGTTACGTTAAAAACTAAATTAACGGTAACTTGCAATTACTCAATAAATTTTAAGTTCGCAAAAAAAAAACGGTTATGTAACACAAAAGAAGGGTGTTTACCGAATTAAACACATTTATGAAAACTAACAAAGCTATAATAAGATTAAAACAATAATATATAAAAAAAAATGGTATAAATATCAACATACGATAAGGCGCATAAGAAAACAACAAATACTTAATCGGCGACGAAAGACTGGCCAGCGATCGATGTACCGCCGGTCTAAATCACTAATCTTAACTATTTTGTGGAAAATATGACCACACTACCTCAGGGTCAATTGCCCTTTAATACAAAACAAAAGAAGAGTATGAAGGCGAAGTGTCAATAATATAATTACTTAAAATAATTAAATCTAAAGCAAAAAAAACTTAATTCAATAGGCAAAACAACTCCGCTTTCAAACTTTCGTATACAAAGAAAATAATTTAAGGTACATACACAAAAAAATATATATCCACAAGTTCTATTAAATTGTTCCAGAATTATTGAAAATACTTAATCAAAAAAAAAACTATATTATACCACCTTAATGGTTAACTTGACCCCCACTTCTGTGTTACAACGATGGGGATGAACTAGGTGTTCAATTACTGCTATTCGGATGTGGGTTTCCCAGGTCTGACAAGATGATGAGTGAAAATGTTGACGTTTATTCTTTTATGCACAAACAATTCCTTGAATGAATCTCGAAATATGTTACTGTCTTAGTTAAAAAAAACTTTTAAATTAATAACTTCTTTTTAAAATGATAATAAAGTGAGCGTTCAAAATTGCTTGATAACTTTTAGCTATGCAATAGTTTTATTTCCACTAATAATCCAAAATGTTAATAACTGTTTTAAATAACTATAAATTTTAATATATTGCGAAAGTTTCTTTATCTTTACACACGCTTTGTACGATAAATAGGTGGCACTGCAAGAACGATGATTTTAAAATCCGCAGAAGCGATATAAACCAAAGAGGTCACTGAAGCACTATACAACACGACGATGTCCTCTAGGTAACTTTACGTAAAACCGAAATCGGCACTAGGTATAATCCTCTGGTGATGAACAATTTTAATAAATCCCTTTACAGGTAATCTTCAGGAGTAGCTAAACTACCCTTACTACACAAAACGTACGTTCGTTAAACACCACAAGGTCCAAAATTTCAACGTTCTAAACCACCTCTTAAAGCGTAACACTAAATGGCACCGTACTACTCGAAAACGCAGTCAATTTTAGACTGCCGCAAATTATTCACAAAAATCCATCTTGGATTTTTAATCCCACTACTCATAAAAAATCTTATCTAAGTTAATTCCACCAATTAAAAAAACGGAAGGGGAAAATAAGGTACCCCAATACACAAATTCGTTTCCGTCCGTAAGGACTCGGTAAATTTTCAAAAACTAAACGTCAGCAAAAGTATTCTGTACAGCCTCTCTATGTTTACCTTAAAGTACGAACAATAAGGCTCACATGCAATCTCTATGACTCGAAACCACCATATTCACTAATACATTGAACAACTATACTTAAGCGTCTTTATGTCGCTAACATGACATCATACGCAGATAAATCCACACTATTTATTTAAATTACTTAATTTTCTATTATATTTTACGGAAATCAAACGAAATAACCTTAATTAAACTTATAGACAACTATTTACAAATAAGCGTTAATCAAACTTCTATAAACGAGAAATAATAACGAAAAACAATATAAATTACGGAATAATAATTTCACAAACAAAGAATCTAAAGCTCGCCATACTTGGCTATAAATCCTATTTTTTGTTAGTTATATTTTTTGATAAGAAATTTTCATACATTTGCGGTTGAGTACAAACTGCATTTCTTTTATCATTGTTTGCATTTTGTCAGTCACTGCCATGTATCTATAGTAGCTGTAAGTAACATCTATCTTTAGGTTTAAGTAAAAATGTTTCTTTTTTGTGTTATCAAGAATTTTTTCGATAATGTCTATGTTATATGTTTTGAAAACCATTTGTCATTATTTCTATACTAGTTATTCAGAATAAAATATTTTTAGTAGAATGAAAACCACCGTTCCTTTATTGATATTTGTTTTTCCTCGGTCATATCTATAGCGCTTACGAGTAACATCCGACCCTCAGTCGGTATTCCGACTGAGGGTCGGTGTTACCAATAAGCGTCAAGAAAAGATGTTACTAACCAAGGGTTAAACATCAAAAACAATATGAAGCAATAAATACTTGCGATGCAGTGATCTCTCTAATCGGCAGCTTCAAATATGCATGTAAGGATACATGTATGGTGTGTTGCATACCTCGATATTAAGAATGTAAAGTTATTTAACCTCTTGCCTGATTTTGTCATAAATATAGTACATATAAACTTTAAATAATTCTAGTGCCTCCATTTATTAAAAATTTTGTGAATTATCCCCTAGAGATAATAAAGTATTCTATAAAGATCAGATAAGAAAATATTTTGCACGTTAAAATAGTTTGGCTAGTAGTTTTATTCGAAATGGCTGAAGCACGCGGAAGTCGGTTACAACGTGAAGGTATGTAATCCTTAAAAATTTTCATAATCTTATTATTTTATAATATTTTTAGTATAGATATCATTTATAAAAGTATATTCTTTGAAAAAAATGCTAATATTGCTTGTTTTATGTAGGTACTTATTGCAAAAATATAGACAAATATTTTAATGTACTATATAAGGTACATCGGTTGTTAAGGCATTCTACCATATCATTTTATGTACTGTATATATGACAAGGGTTCTCTAATAATTTATATTCATTTCAGAATTAAGTGAGGCTGAATTGTTAGTACTGTTAGAAGCTTCAGATGTATCGTTGTCATCTGATGATGATATTGACGGGGATCCTTTATTTATTGCCCCTCCAGAAAATAATGTTTCGGACGATAGCACTAGTTCACATTCTTCTGCGAATTCTAATTTATTGGAGAACGACTAACGAGAGCCGGCCAGAATCAACAGTTTTGTTGTCATCTTCAGTGATTAGTACTCAAAATTCAATAAGACGAGGAAAACGAGGGCTTACTAGAGGAATTGGAAGGCATGGTCGTCGAACGTTTCGTAGGACAAGGGGTTCTCATAGAGTGCCATCACCATCTTTACCGTTGGATCAATGGAATGATGAATTTTCTCCTCAATTTAATCCCTTATTTCAGCCTCGCTACCTCAAATTAGAACGTGATGTGTGGACACCCGAAGATTATTTCAAGCAATATATTGACGATGAAATACTTTTAATTATGGTTGAAGCTACTAATAGGACCTATATCCTTCAAAAAGGCAAGACGTTGGGGCTAACCCTAAAGGAGTTAAAAATTTTCATAGGGATTACTCTGATTATAAGTACGACTAATTTACCTCAAATTGAATGGTATTGGTCGAAAAATTTTGGGATTGGCTTGATAACAAAATCCATGACAAGAAATAGATATTTTTCTATTAGATCATCTTTAAAAGTAGTATTCGACAATGACATAAATGCATCAATGAGACGTAACAAAATTTAGAAGGTTGCTCCGTTATTTGAAAGAGTTTTACATGGCTGCAAATTACAAGAACGAAGCGATCATCTTAGTATTGATGAGATGATCATACCTTTTACAGGGAATCTACGTCAAAAGGACGCGGGAATTTGGACGCGCGACAAAAGGACGCGGAAATTTGGACGCGCGACAAAAGGACGTGTGCGACAAAAGGACGCGATGACAAAAGGACGCGCGACAAAAGGACGCCCGACAAATGTACGCGTAGGAAAATAATATGTCTTAGGTTTCAAGATTGTATTTAGTTAAAAAGCTGAATAAAAAGTAAGCTTTAGTACATTGGCATTACCCACAAATTACAAATGTCACAAATGGATCATTAGAAAGTATTGATAATTAAGATTCCGCAAGTGATAATAAACGTTCTCACAGCCAGTGCTTATTTTCTAGAAACTCCTTAACTGGAATGCATTCAAAATATGACAAATAAGCCATTAACAGGTATTTACATAATTTCCCAAAATTTATTTTAACTGGAATGCATTCAATATAGGACATTAAAAGCCATTAACAGGTATTTACTTTATTACTATTTTCCAAGAAAGCAACATTAAGAAGTTATTAGAGAAAATAATGTGGTTCTGGGGTAGTATATATGGCGCAATTCTAGGGTCATGTCCATTACGGAAACTGTTGTCGGTCTGTAAAGATGGTGTTAACTTTTGTGCAAAGTCAAAAAGGCAACAATATGTTGCTCTATAATGGATTTATTCATAAAAAGGAACGAGTCATTGGAGATAAAACTATTTGAAAATGTTCCGGTTACAATAAGTGCAAATGTTCCGGAAGAGTACATACAGTAGGAGATGAAGTTGTAAAGAGTGCAGCCCATAACCACGTTGCTGATGCTGGAAGGTAAACGCAAAGATAGCTGTCAATGATATGAAACGAACAGCTCAACAAGTTGGAGTAACCACCCAAGCTGTAGTGGCTAATATATCACAAGGACTTCCTTTGGCTGTATCAGGGCAACTACCTAGGGTCTCTTGTCTAAAACGAACGGTACAACGAGTACGTCGCCAGAACGAAGCTGTCCCGGCAAACCCTAACAGTTTGGCAGAGCTTGTTCTTCCTGCTGAATATACAGTAAACAGCGATGGTGAACCTTTCCTTTTATTTGATAGTGGTCCAGATGATCAACAACGAATTCTGTTATTTTCGACAGAAAGAAACTTAACATTTATGGAACAGTGTGAACACTGGTATGCAGATGGTACATTTCTCGCAACTCCTGTATTGTTCGGTCAACTGTATACTATTCACGGGGTACGGTACAGTAACGTTATCCCAACAGTTTATGCTCTTCTTCGAACAAAACTCAGAAAACATACACTCGCCTGTTTCAACAGTTAAAAGTGTTAAAACCAGGATTGCGACCTTCAACAATTATGGTTGATTTCGAACGAGCTGCTATGAATGCCCTACAAGCAGAATTTCCTATTTCCAGAATCCGTGGCTGCTTTTTCCATTTCACGCAATGCCTCTGGAGACAGGACTACAAGCAAGGTATACCGAGGATGCTGACTTCGCCCTGCATTTGCGACAAATGGCTGCTCTTGCTTTCGTCCCAGATGAAAACGTTATTGCTGCATACGAGGATCTACTTGATAGGCAGTTTTATACGGAAAATGAGAATTTGCTGCTGCCATTGATTAATTACTTTGAGGATACATGGATAGGGCGACTCGACAGAAGAGGGCTTCGAAGACAGCCATTGTTTTCTCGAAACCTGTGGATTTGCTGTGATATGGTAGAACAGGATATACCACGCACGAATAATGCTGTTGAAGGATGGCACAACAGCTTCTCGTCTACACTTAATGCAGCACATCCTAATATTTGGAAATTTATAGACGGTCTGAAAAAAGAGGACAGTTTGAATATGGTAAAAATTGAACAGTATATCGCAGGAAATGTGCCAGCGCGTAGAAAGGTATATAAAGACACCACAGATCGAATAAAGGTCATCGTAGCAGATTATCAGAACAGGCCAACATTAGAATACTTGCGAGGGATTGCCCACAATTTCCAACTTCAAGTGTAATATCATAGTTATAATAATAATAATACATATAGAAACAAGAAAAACTAAAAAAAGCCAAAAATTAGAAAAACTAAAAAAAATTCAAAATTTTAAAATACCAAAAATTTAATTTAAAAAACTTTTAAACACGCCAGCAATGTGCTGCCAGTCCTAAGCCTGGATAAAGTGTGAAAGAAGGTTTTGATTCAACAGTTTATTTTTGCGCCTTAAAAATGATATTTAAAGAAATGCCTTTTGATGATCGATTGGTAGCATTTATAATTTGTGGGTAATGCCAATGTACTAAAGCTTACTTTTTATTCAGCTTTTTAACTAAATACAATCTTGAGACCTAAGACATATTATTTTCCTACGCGTACATTTGTCGGGCGTCCTTTTGTCGCGCGTCCTTTTGTCGCGCGTCCTTTTCTCGCCGGCGTCCTTTTGTCGCACGCGTCCTTTTGTCGCGCGTCCAAATTCCTGCGTCCTTTTGTCGTGCGTCCAAATTCCCGCGTCCTTTTGACGCGACCCCTTTTACAGGTCATTGTAATATACGTCAATATTGTCCAGGTAAACCAAATCCTGTTGGCATTAAAGTATTTGTACTAGCTAATCCAAACGGAGTAATTTGTGACATGTTAGTGTATCAAGGCGATACTACATTTCCTGATCTTATAAATCAGGGTTTTAGATTAGGTGAATCTGCCGTTATTCGCTTGTGTGAGACACTAGTTCCAGGTCACTTTCTCTATTTTGACAGATACTTTACAACATTGAAACTGATAAATACCTTGAAGCAAAATGGATTTCATGGAACAGGTACCATAGTAAAAAATAGAATACCCAAAGATTGTTTGTTTACTTCTGAAAAGGAATTTATAAAAAATCCAAGAGGACATTGCGAAGTCAAGTGTGGACAAACTGGGACTGTGGCTATTACACGTTGGCTTGATAATAAATCAGTCACTTTGATGTCTTCTCGTTACGGCGACTCAAATTTTGATTTATGTAAACGATGGTCCAAGAAAAATAAAATTTATGTCCTGAAGTTGTTAAACATTAGAACCAATTCATGGGAGGCGTAGATTTAGCAGATAGGATGTTAGCAGTCTGTCCTGCAAGAGCTCGAAGTAAAAAGTGGACAATTAGATTTATCCATCATTTGATCGATATTGCTGTAAGCAATTCATGGATTTCATTTAAAGATACAAAAAAGGCAAATAATGTACCAGCAAAAAAAATTCCACAGTTGCGATCATTTAAACTACAGTTAGGCGAGGCTCTAATAAATGAAAATATTTTATCTTCAGAATCTGAGAGTTTTGATGAGTATGAAGAACTGCTTCCAAAACATAAGAAAAGGAAAACTAAAATTCAACCCGTTCCTTCAGCAGCTGTACGATCTCATAAAGCAGATCACTTACCGATTTATGCCGAAAAGCAGCAGAGGTGCAGAAATAATAAATGTTCTCAAAGAACTACGGTATGGTGCAAAAAATGCAACATATACTTATGTTGCACTTCAAAAAGAAATTGTTTTTTAAATTTCCATTCGCAGTAATATCCTATCATATATTAATATGCTGTAAAAGAACATTGATTTTTTGGTTGCCATGAAAATAGAAGCCTGTTTTTCGTTATAAATATATTTTGTCATGTTATATTTTTAATAGTTATGCTTAATTAGTAAAGGCCGTTTATATTCTGTATAAAAGAATTTATTTTTGTTCAATTCCAATGGTATATATTAAGAACATAAAACTGAACACCAATGATGTATTGAATGCCAATGTCATACATAGAGTACGTAAAGAAAACTAGCATTTTCCAGCAAATATTTTTTTTATATTTTTCTAGTTATTCTTAGATCCCGCATAATCAATTCCTATAAAATTGTACAAAAACTGAACACAAAAAAATTTCAGCAGACAGGAGGTTAAAGAGCAGTCAATAAATGATGTTCGTACAGTGAAGACGTGTTCTTAATTACCTTCACCTAAAGTTAAAATTTAATAAGTACAAAAGACATAACATGGCGCAATCGTAGGATGTTGTGCAGTGAATAATCACTTAATTACAAAAGTAAATAATTACTTAAAAAATGGATCTAAAACAATTGCAACCACTTCGCCTGAGTGTAAATATTAGTGGACAATGGACCACGTGGAAACAAAAATTCGAAATTTACGCCACAGCTATAGAATTGGATAAGAAGACGGAAAAACACAATGTGCCCAATTATTACACAATTTGGGAGAGGAATGTATAACTATATTTAATACGTTTACGTTCACAAATGATGAGAAAGACAAGATTGAAGTGCTAAAACAAAAATTTGAAGATTATTTCGTCCCTAAGAAAAATATCACCTATGAACGCTACAAATTTTTTACTAGTAGACAGGAAAATGCAAAGACCGAGCAATTTATTCGTCAATTGAAAAATCAAGCGGCCCATTGTGAATTTGGTGATGAAAAATTAACTAATGAATTAACCACAACAATGCTAATTAATGCTATAAATGATGAATCCATAAGGGAGAAATTGCTACAATCCGAAAAAATAACATTAGAAAAAGCCGTGGAATGCTGTAACATCACAGAAACTTCTAGAAAACAACTCAAGGACATGGGAGAACAAAGAATAAAAGCTGAAGTACAATCATCCAGTAAAACAATAGGCATCGACGCACTCCACGTACGAAACAAAGGTAGCAGACAGACAACTTCAACTGGTCCACTTTCGACATCCGCATCAAAATTGCTTTCTTTTTAGGACGTCGAACAGCTCCGAGCTGCTCTGTGCACACACTATGTTGTTCTTTTTGCGCGGAGCGTGAAGCTTCGGGGCGTTTGAAATGTAGCATCCCTTCACTCCTCAAGCCCCTATACATTTGTTAGTGCACGAAGCTCCGTCAATGAATTGTGTGGTTAGGAAGTTTTATTAATAAATTTTTGGTTAGGTACTCTCTGCACAGTAATTAACGGCAGAATCATTATAAATTACAAACGTAAGTAAAGATTTACTGTTATTCTCGTATTTAGATTTTAAATTATATCTACTGCCCGTATTTATTGATAATCAACAATTTTATTTAGGTTCATCTGTGGACATGGCACATCAAGCTATGAAAACAACAGATTTGAAAGTTTTGCAGTTAATGGACCCTGAAACTCAGGAAATTTTCCAAGTGTTCTTAAACCCAGAGGATTATAATCGAGCACATGAAGGTATTTTGAACAGAACTAGCATAGTAACTGCATTGATTAATTTTAACTTTTTGTAGACGTCCAGTTTGCAACGTCTCTGCTGTTTCATACGAAATGTACGTCAAAATCTACAACAATCGTAGTAGATGGAAGCAGCAACGAAAACGTGTCCTCGCCTAGCAGCAACGAAAACGTGTCCTCGCCTAGCAGCAACAAAAACGTGTCCTCGTCTAGCAGCATGCCTTTGTCTAGTGTGAACGAAAACCTGTCTTCCCCTAATGAATATGTGTGTGCACCTAATAATGAAAACCTATGTTCACCTGGGGATCATACCATTTGGGGTTATAATGAGGTCTTGCAATTGATAGACTCATTCAACACACACAAGGATGATTTAACTCATCCTAAAAAAAGAAAAAATGTATATGAAAATGTTGCAAATGACCTCATTAGCGCAGGCTGTAATGTAAATGCAGTAAAGGTACAAAATAAGTGGAAGAGCTTGGTTCGCAGTTACAGTAAGGCGAAGGACACAAAAAATCGTACTGGGACGGGTCCATCACGTTTTCAATTTTTTGACGTGATGGATGATATATTGGGACAAAAGCAGACATGCACTTAATTCTAGTGTTAATAGTAGCATTACTGGGGAAGCTGAACCTGAAGCCTCTTGCAGCAGTACTCAAAACCAAATGGAAATTTCATCAAAAGATGAGAATATTGCTCCAATGAAACGTTTAAGCGAAAAACGCTTCATTTAAGCATATATTATGCAAAATACATGCACTTAGGATAATTTCGGCACATAGCATTAAATCAATATTATCAATTTTCCTTAATCTTCGAAATCTTCCTTTTAACAAACCAAATGCATTCTCAATAACAACTCGAGCAGCAGATATTCGATGATTAAATGCTTTCTGCTCCCGTGTCAAATTGCCATTATCCCGGAAAGGAGTAACGAGCCACTGTAGATTGGGATATGCTGAATCACCTAATAAAAAGTTTTGGGCCATGAAGTTGGCATTTCCAATGTTTTTTTCATATAAAGCCGATTTTCTTAATAACCTAGCATCATGTATTGATCCAGGTTCACCACAAAATACATCTATGAATTTTTTTTGATGGTCTACAACACCTTGCAATAACAAGCTTGGATAACCCTTTCTATTTATGTAGGATTGTGGGTCATTTTGTGGCAAATTTATTTCAATGTGGCTACCATCAATAGCACCTAAAACGTTTTCAATACCTTGTTTTTTTCTAAAACCTTCATTAATTTCAACTATTCTGTTTTCCATTGGCCATTTTATTATTTGTGACTTAATAGAGATTAAAAATTTTAATACTCTTCTTAAACACAACTGTATGTTACATTAAATCGATCAGAAATCTGTCGAAATGTTTCCATGTTACTTAAGTACCACAGTGACAGTAACATAGCTTTCTCGGGTCCTATTTTTTCTCTTCCCCAAGAGTGTGAAGGTAAAAAGTTAGAGTTTTCAAGTAAACCTAAAACCAAAATTATAATATAATACAACTGCAGTTTATTTTGCTTGAACTTACATATTATTTTATATGCTGTGACTCGTGCTATGCGAAAATGAATTTTAAAGTCTGCATTAGAATAACTGGCTACAACATTTTCTATATAATTAGTTATTTTGATACGCTTCTTTCTTAAGTGCCCGTCCTCGCTACTACTACTCTCATCAGAAGAGAAGCTACTTGATGATGAGGAGTCAGTTAAACCATTAAATGAATTTTCCATGATCATCTAATAAATTGTAAAAGTAAATGCTTTAAATTTGAACTGCATAAACAAGATGATATAACAAACCTGCAAAACGAGATCTTTCACCTGCGGATTATCGATACCAATGCTGAGGTTACTATCCATAATAAACAAATACAAAAACAATCATAACATAAACCAAAGTAATTTTTTAGGTTATTAGTGTAGAATAATGTCTATGCGCAGGCGTGGTACAATACTACGTAAAACGGTAAAACTGCTCTAAATTTAGCGTTCTTTTAGGTACAGTTCTGGGCTGTTCCGTACTTCGTACCCCAAGTGCATCAAGCGCTTAAAAAGAAAGAGTGACTAGTGATAAGCTTAAGTGAAATGATGACTTAGATATGAATAAACAATTCATTGCTAATTGTAACAAATGCGGTAAAAATCATGCAATTAATAAATGCCCTGCATATGGCAAATTGTGTAACTTTTGTAAAACCAAAAATCATTTTTCTAATGTATGTCGTAAGAAAAGTAGACGCATTCATGAGATCAATTACGATAACGAAAACGACACATTTACTTCTGTTATTGTAGACAGCATACAAAGCAAAAATTATAATTACTGTGTCGTTGATTTAATTATAAATAATAGAATAAATGTATCGACTAGGTTTAAGGTTGATTCGGGTGCAAATGCTCATTTAATTTCAATAGATGAGTTGAAGGCAGCAGAATTTAATTTAAAAAACATAAATCCCACGAAGGATGTATTAACCTCGTATTGAGGTCAAAAAATTCCTGTTATAGGCAAATGCGAAATTAACGTTAAATTCAGAGACATATGTTTAAATAAAATTGACTTTTACGTTGTTGAAGGAAATTATGCATCAGTACTAGGGTTAGATGTAATATTAAAATTAGGTATTATAAAAGTAGATGATTAGGCAAAATTAAAATGCATTAACATAGGGGAGGGTGGGGGAATAAGAAACAGGGGTAATAAGAGATTTTTTTTTTAATATTATTGTTTCTGTGGAAAAAAATTTGAAAAAAATTATAAGATACTTAGACCTTTCTACTATAAGAGACAAAAAGGATTTGGGTTTTGCTGCTCATTTTTCTTGATTTCTTGACAGACAAAGTAAGTCTTCCTAAAACTCTACCAGATCAAAGTAGTGCATTTCTGATAAAATATTTTTTTTTATCCTAGGAAATATTTTTATTTGTAGTTTTGATAACTTGTGCTTGTAGACGATTGAAAGACCTTTAATGCGTTTTTTCCAATTTTTCTTGTCACATGCACAAACGCTAGAAAAGATATGTTTCTTATTACCCCAATAGTTTAGATCAGGGGGGAATAAGAAACATATAGTTTCTTTTGTTGCAGATCGATCCAAGTCCGTGAAAATCCCCAGAAAGTACGAGAAGAAAGGAATTAGGGTTCCTTATGACCCCGAACGTATGGCAGAGGCGGTGTCTGCTGTTCGCAGAGGCTTAACATTACGTGTCGCGGCAGCACGTTATGAAGTGCCATTTGGGACGCTTAGTAAACAATATAAAAAAACGGGTAATTTGAAAGTGGGTGGGGGACGAAAGCCTGAACTTAGTGATAAAGATGAAGAAGACATTGCTCAGTACCTAAGAGTGTGCGCACTGCATGGTGAAGGCTTAACTAGGAAAGAAACATTAACACTTGTGTCAGAGTTTATTGAACAAGAGAAAATAGTGACGAGATGGAAAGATGGGAAAGGTCCCGGTGAAGATTGGTTTCGCGGCTTCCTGGCTCGTCATCCACAGCTGACAGTCAGAAAAGGTGAAGCTCTCAGCTCACAAAGAGTTAGGGGAACTGATCCTTTCATTATAAAACGTTTTTATGACGATATTGCCAAAATGTACGAAGACATGGGCATTGGCCCTAAAGATGGTGGCCTCCTATTTAACTGTGATGAAACTTCGTTTTCTCACGATCCGAAGGATATCAAAATCGTGGCAGAAAAGGGGGAAAAAGAATTTCAAGAAACATTGCGGGAACGGGGAAAATTAACACAACAGTATTAGCCGCTGGAGCAGCTGATGGGACAAAACTTCCGCCCTTCATTATTTTCACTGGAAAACAGATGTGGTCCACATGGATCCCACAACATGAATACCCTGGTACTTGCTATGCAGTTCAGGAAAAAAGTTGGATGGATGGAAATTTATTTGTCAAGTGGTTTACAGAATTGTTTCTGCCATTCATTCCTCCCAAAGAACAAAGACGAAAGAAGGTTTTCTTATTTTTTGATGGAGTCATCTTTCATATTAGTTACAATCTAATGAAACTTGCACGAGAAAATGACGTCGTGCTCGTTAAATTTCCACCAAACGTCAGTCATTTCATTCAGCCTCTTGACAAGACAGTTTTCAAGACTATGAAAACAGATTGGAATCAGCTTCTTATTGAGCATAACAGAAAGTTTCCTGGGAAATTGTCGACAAAAGCGCAATTTGCTGAACTTATTGGTACTCTGTGGGAGAGTCCTTCAAGTCCAGGAACCTGAGGTCAGGTTTTGAATCAACAGGACTGTTTCCCATAAACTTTAATAGATTTCCAGAGACAGCTTTTGATCCAATCAAACTAGAAAGATTCAGGAACAATGAAACTAATGATGAGTCTAACCATTCAACCCAAAGACAGTCCTCACATTCTCCACCACCTGTTGCCTCAGCTTCTTCATCTCCAATAATTTCCGAAGATGTTCCTGGTCCTAGTCATAGGCTTACTGGAGCTGAAGAAGCTCATTTGAAAGACCAGGAAACGGAAAAACAAGCGGCAAGTGCTTCTGAAACTAAAGAGAGGAAAGAAACAGGCAAGTCCAGGTTTGAATTCTTTATCAGGAAAAAACTTTCTGAAACTGTTTCCGAAGTTGCAAAAACCTCGACACTTCCGGGAAAACGAAAGAAAGTGTCGCAAGGTGTCGGAGAAATTCTGACATCTGAAATAGTTGCACAGCGCCTGAAAGACGAAGTAGAAGCAAAGAAGGCCAAGATTTCCACAAAAACAAAGGCAAAGGAAGATAAGAAGAGAAAGGACAAAAAGAAAACAAAGAAGCATAACTGCAAAAAGAAAGTCATAGCCAAAAAAAAAGGGCCGTTCCCGAAGAATTATCAACATCAGAGGACGAGCTTGACCCAAAATTGTTGGAATCCGATGATGCTTCAGATGACTGGAGTGATATGGATGACTGTACCTTGAGCAATCTCCATGACCATTAGGGACTTAGTGATCCTGATGAGTCAGCAAACCAACTCACTTTAAAATCTGAAAAATACTTTGCCGTTTATTATGACGTCAGTTGGTATCTGGGTCGAATAATTTCCATAGCCGAAAACACTTGTGTAGTTAAGTTTCTGAAAGAAAATCTTGAAACGTTTGATTGGCCGCCTCACCAGGACAAACAAGTGGTAAAAAAAGATTACGTATTCTACGGCTCTATTCAGTTAAAAGGCAGTGGACCCATCACTCTAACAAGGAGTGATTATATCGAAATTAAAAAAGCCCATTCTTTAATGAAAAAGAAATATTTGTCCTCGTAATGTTGTTATGTCAAAAGTGATGTTAAATACATCATAGTATTATCTCAAATGATGTTTAGTAACAGAATGTTAATTTTTTTTATGTCTAATAAATTCGCTTGAAAACTTTAAACATGACTTTTGTTCCCTCCATTTTTATCGCTATTGTAAAAAGGTAAAAATTAAAAATAAAAATCTGAAAAAATTCAGAGTAATAAGATACACTTCAATCGTGATTCTAATTACCCCGATGAAATTTAGACTGTTGATATATGAGAAGTAACGTGTCCGTTTCTTATTACCCCCAATGGGGAAATAAGAAACATATTAATGGTGTAATAAGAAACAAATACGGATTTACATTATATATTTGATAAGAATGAATTACTGCTCTCCAATGTCTTATCTTTTTAGTGGGATATATACAAGAAAAAATAACAGAGCTGTATATTTAACTCTTTGACGATTTTTTTCTGTTTCTTATTCCCCCAAGTGTTTCTTATTCCCCCACCCGCCCCTAATCGGTAAAAATTCATTACAAAATTATAAACATTTGACAGATGAATATGCACAAGTATTTCAAGGTATAGGGAAAATAGAAAAGCCGTATAGAATTGAATTACATGAAAATTACAAACCGGTTATCAATCCAACTAGAAGTGTACCGTTTATGCTACAAGATCAATTCAAAAAATGTTTAAAAAACTTAGAAGAAAACAAAATAATTGAACGCGTTCTGGGTAGTACGGAATGTTTAAATTATTAGTAAGAAAAGCAGATGGAAGTTTACGTATTTGTTTAGATCCAAAAAATCTTAATAACGCAATAAAATCAAGAAAATTCAAATTGCCGAACGTGGATGAAATTTGTAACAATTTAAACGGCTCATCAAAATTCAGCATATTAGATGCAACTAGCGGATTTTGGAATATCTGTCTAGACGAAAATTCGAGTAATTTATGTACCTTTGCAACTCCATATGGGAGATTTAAATTTCTGAGACTACCGTTTGGTATAAAGACAGGCAGCGAAGTCTTTCAGGAATACTTCAAAGAAATATTTACAATACCCGGAGTTGAATTATATGTGGATGACATTTTAGTACATGGAAAAACGAAAGAAGAGCATGACGCGACATTAAGGAAGGTATTAGAAATTGCACAGAATAACAATAACAAATTTAACGTGAACAAATGCAAATTAGGAATGGATGAAGTAATAGTTTCCCATAGACTATGAGCTTAGGATCTAAAAACGTACCTGATACGTACCTTTTCATAACCAAGTTTTGATAAAGTTGGACATCATTACTTTTACAATGTTTTAGTATGCGAGGTAAATAGCTTCATATCGGAAGATCAATCGTCCGGAAGCGAGTATGTTCCTCACTCTTCAGAAGACAGTTCTTCAGGCAAGTCAAAAGCAAAAGATTGGTGGGTAGAAGAAACCGAGCGTGATATGCATCTTTTATAAACGTTGAAAATATCACAAATCAGACATGTACGTAGCAGAAACAACAAAACGTGTAGATATGGACTCTATCAATCTCGGTTCAGAGGAGAAAGGAAAAATAAAAAATTTGCAGAATGTATTGGTTAAAAGTGCTACAACTACAGAAAAAGAAGTAACGCAAATTGTAACAAACAAAAGTTGTGACGTAAAAAAGCAAATAATTAGTCAAAATGGAATAACGATTAGCATTTCAGAAAAGGTAAACGGGAAGCGTGTGTGCGCGTGTGCGTGTGTGCGTGTGTGCGTGTGTGCGTGTGCGCGTGTGCGCGTGTGCGTGTGCGTGTGTGCGTGTGTGCGTGTGCGTGTGTGCGTGTGTGCGTGTGTGCGTGTGTGCGTGTGTGCGTGTGTGCGTGAGCGCGTGCGTGCGTGCGTGCGTGCGTGTATGCGCGTGTGCGCGTGTGCGCGTGTACGCGCGTGCGCGTGTGCGCGTGTGCGTGTGTGCGTGTGTGCGTGAGTACGTGAGTGAGTGAGTGTGTGAGTGTGTGAGTGTGTGAGTGTGAGTGTGAGTGTGTGTGTGTGTGTGTGTGTGTGTGTGTGTGTGTGTGTGTGTGTGTGTGTGAGTGTGTGTGTGTGTGTGTGAGTGTGTGAGTGTGAGTGCGTGAGTGCGTGAGTGTGTGAGTGTGTGTGTGAGTGTGTGAGTGTGTGTGTGAGTGTGTGTGTGTGTGTGAGTGAGTGTGTGTGTGAGTGAGTGTGAGTGTGTGAGTGTGTGAGTGTGAGTGTGCGTGTGTGCGTGTGTGAGTGTGTGACTGTGTGTGGGAGTGTGGGAGTGTGCGAGTGTGCGCGTGTGCGCGTGTGCGCGTGTGCGTGTGTGCGTGTGTACGTGTGTGCGTGTGTGCGTGAGTGCGTGCGTGAGTGAGTGAGTTAGTGAGTGAGTGAGTGAGTATGAGTGTGTGAGTGTGAGTGTGTGAGTGTGCGAGTGTGAGTGTGTGAGTGTGTGAGTGCGTGAGTGCGTGAGTGCGTGAGTGTGTGAGTGTGAGTGTGTGAGTGTGTGAGTGTGTGTGTGTGTGTGTGTGTGTGTGTGTGTGTGTGTGTGTGTGTGTGTGTGTGTGTGTGTGTGTGTGTGTGAGTGTGTGAGTGTGTGGTGTGTGAGTGTGTGAGTGTGTGAGTGTGTGAGTGTGTGAGTGTGTGAGTGTGTGAGTGTCTGAGTGTGTGTGTGTGTGTGTGTGTGTGTGTGTGTGTGTGTGTAGTGTGTGTGTGTGTGTGTGTGTGTGCGAGTGTGCGAGTGTGCGCGTGTGTGAGTGTGCGCGTGTGCGCGCGTGCGCGTGTGCGCGTGTGCGCGTGTGCGCGTGTGCACCAAACTTATATGGAAGTTGGTGTATGAAAAATATTTTCAGTTGTTAAGAGGGCACAGCCAGAATCAGATACTAAAATGGGTAAGTATAATCTTTATGACATAAATATAATTATTTTAATTGTTCCCCAATTTTGTTTGTAATATGAGAAACAGTTTAGTTACAGTAAGAATTATTAATAAATAAGATTCAAATTGATGTTAACGTAGTGGTAAAATAAAAATGGTCTTTGCTTAAATATTGTAGATTGGGTGTTAGTTCGATTCTTGGAGGATGGAGTTTACCATGCTTGTCCTTACTCAAAGGTAAAAAATGTCGGTAATAATTGTAAAGCCCAATGGCCTTCTGATAGAAAATGGTATGACGCGCAGATACTTGAACAAGGAGGTACGTACGAGTTTTAGTATATGCATTTTACAAACTTTAAATTAAAATACAAAAATAAATATACATAGGTACACAGTTAGATTTTGAGCATCACTGCAAAATTGACATTTGTTACGTACACTGTCTGGATTTAAACGCGGGGTAACCTCTATAAGATTCATTCATGTATAACGCTTTTACATTGCGTTCCATTAGTAGATGAAGAATTTACTTTTATAATTCAAAAAAGGTTTATATGGATTTGCAATAATTTGGGAGAAAAATTTAGTTAGATGTCATATTTGTGAGTATTGCGCAATATGGCGCACATTTTGAACGTTTAATTTGAACCATTATTTTGCTAATTAATTTTTGTTTTAATACACTATAGGAAGCAGTCATTGCTCCATACAACTCCATACAATATACTTGAAAGCTGAATTTCACTGTTTCTTCCAAAATGATTGCAGGCAGTATAAAAATCTATATCAACCGATACATTCTGCATCTCATGATGTAAGACCCTTTCTGGTATAGGTCTAACAAGAATATTCCACTATGTGGATTTAAGTGCTCTTTCGGCTAAACTCAGTTGAAGTAGGGAGGGGTTTTTGTTGACTCTTATTCTGTTAAATAAGTTTTGGACACCTCAGTTTTAATACATGTATTTGAATTTTTAAATATTAAATAAACTCTTTTGTACATATAATAAATTAGTGTAACTCTATCAAAATAAACAATGTTCTGGAAAAATAAATGGAAATAAAATATATACAAAACTTAAAATAAAACTATTCTTCTGGTGGGTATGCCACCGACTATACCTCTCGGTCCTACGGGTTCGGATTGCTGTGATCAATTTGCCTAGGTTCCCACTTGTTTGGTCATTGGTAGAACTGTAATGAGAATTATTTTGATAAAATATAAACAACCACCTGCTAATTTCAATCCTTATAGTTTCACCCCAAAAGTGTTGTTTAACTGTTGTGCGATTGTGAGAGTGTTTATACAAGGATTGATTGTCTCTCAGGTAATTTACTTTTATAATTTTAAATGCAAAATTATTAATACAAGATTTCTCCAATGGAAATCACTGTCATATATGTGAATACTATTTGTTATTTCGTCGTTATAATATACGGGATTCCGTTTGTCAATCTCTAGCAAATTTGTAAATTTGCTTGTTAATTGTGTTTACGAAGTTACGGTGGTTTTATTGATAAGATTATCGGAAGGACGTCTTTATCATTCGCAACGGAAATGTCCTTGTATATTGAAAGGTATAAAATGATTTAACGTGCTTGTTAATGAATGTTTATAGGGGAAAATGGTAAAATTAAGTTAACCAGGTTTCTCTTAAACACGACTTATTATTTTACTTTAATGTAACGTGAGAATATACTAAATTTTATTTAGTATATTTAATGTTATTGGTTTCAATGTACTTAATATACGTAAACGCGAATGAAATTAAAGGGTTTGTAAATTAAGGATCTTTAAATAGGATTATGGATGCTTGATTTAAATTCAGGATTAGAATTTCTTTTGTTTAATTTACAATGACTTGAATATTTCCAAACTAAACTTCTTAATTTTACTGTGATTATTTTTAATCGGTTACGTTTAATACAACAGTATTTTTGGAGCAGGTTTGTTTTCAAGTGATTTCGGATAAGCGGTTATATGTTAGAGATCGGGACTGTATAATTATGGAGATTCGATGGATAGCTCCCTTGCAGTCCAAGTTAGAAAACTCAGAACTAGACAAAGTAACTTTTAATAATAGGAAATTAACAGGATAAGTTATCTTCCTTCAAAAAGAGCCTAGCTAATCAGTGATCCTACAGACGTCGCTAAAATGCCTCGCCAACTGAATAGGACCGTAACGCCCTTAGGCGACCACCGAATTTCGTCAGCAGTTTTTCCTAAGTACGGTACTAATAGCTAGTTCCTTTCAAATCGGAATTTATAGGTGGACAGGTAATGTCAACGTATTTTCTTTTAAATTAATTAACAATTTAAGTATATACTGGATGTACTTTAAGAGTCGGTCAGGTTATGAATTATTCTCGAAAGGAGAATTTTTACGAAGTGTAGGATTTCGGATTTGCAATAAATTCTATCAGGTAATAAATTATTGGAACGGATTTGTAGACGATATTCTACAGGAAATCTACGAAGATGAGTATCGTAGACAAGAATGCTAAATTATGTGCAAATTTTCGGTTTTATACCTGGTCTGGAAAGAGGTTTAGGTGGGACGGAACGCGATGGGTTTGCACATCCACAAGAGGATCCTGTGTTTTGTTATCATACCTGGATTCTGAAAGCGTAAATGAATTGTTATTTACAAATTATCTTTATAATTTCTTTATTTTAAAATTTATTTCGCTCACCGTATTTCTGGGTCGTTACATACCTCCCTCTCTTCGGTTAGATTAAAGCATGGTAACCAGTCCCAATTCGTGTGCCTGGCTTCGTTTCACACGTAAAAATGTTCCATCCCCTAACGGAAGTCGAATGCGTCGCCGATTCTTCCGCTTTCGCCAATTCAGGGGGTCGGTCCCGGTGGCTGGTGTTTTAAAATGTAGCTTGGTTTCAGGCAGGTGTATAGATATGATTCCTAAATCTTCTGAGCTAACCGGTATCTCCATGGGTTGTTCCAACTCCAATCTGTCCAGTTCCTCAAGCATCTTTCTTAACTGGATGGGTGTTCGTGGTGTTGTCGGTAATCCTGTCGGAGTCGTTGGCTCAGGGGATAGTTCCCAGGTACGATTAGGGGGTTTTTGAATGTGGTTAGAGGGGGAGAAATAACAGGGTGACAGCGGTTGTGGAGGTGGGGTAGACATCTGGATGTTAGGCGTGGTGGGTAATGGGCAGGGTACAGGTAGGATGGATAACGTAGTGGTGGACAAGGGTGTTAGGGTTTTAGCGAGACCAGGAAGGTGTTTTAGGGAGATATTCTGGAGGGGGATTGATACAGGAAGGCGCGGTTTGTCTCGGGTTAGGTATATGGGGGGGTAGGTGTTCCGTACCTGGACGACGATACCGTTCCGGCAGCCAGGGGAGGATGATCATCTTCTTCCTTCGTTGCCTTAATTTTGGCTGTACTGGTGCCATTTCGGAAATGATCTCGTCTGGTGAGGTAGCTTCTTTTATTTGGTCTTTGACGTCCCCTCCACTTGGGTGTTGGAGTGGGAGAATTCCCCCAATTTGCTGGGCGTGTGTGGGATCGGCGTGCGCAGGTTTAATGTCTTTTACGTGCACGCGTCCTACCACTTTCTGGGTGTCAGGATTTCGCAGTTCTACAATGACGGGGGACAGCACTCTGTTTATTTCCAGTGGGCCTTCATATTTAGGGGCCAATTTAGCGGAGAAGTCCCGAGATTTGTTCGAGAGTATGTGTGTCTTCCGGAAAACTAATTCTGCTTCTAGGAACCTGGTTAACTGGGTTAGTTGCTGCTCGTCTGTCCCATGGATTCCATTTAAACCTGGTTTACCGTCGGCTTGCAGTCGAATTACCTCACCGTGTATCGTCATACTCCTGTTCCCGGGTTGTATGCTGGCCTGGGTCGTCTGGAGGAAGTCCAATCCGATTACCATGTCGGTGGATAGATTTGGTAAGTAGTAAGCGAAAAGGTTATAATTCTGGTTTCCTATTTCCACAGGGAATCGATACTGGCCTAACGATTCAGTCAGCGATCCATCGGCTAGCTTTACCGTCTCGGTTCTTAGCGAGTCTGGATATATCTGGTGTCTTATAAGAAGGTTTTTCACCTGGGGACCGAAATAGGTCTTGGACGCTCCGGTATCTATCAGGGCTTTCAGCGGTTTCTGAAATAGGTGGAGGAGCAGGAAAAGTCTGTCATCTGTAGAGATCGGTAGAAGCGATGGCGATGGTGGTTTCTGGAAGAATCTCTTTATATGTTGTAACCACTCATTCCAACCTTCGGGGCTAATCGTAATTTGGTTGCAGTGTACTGGTGTAATTGCTGATATATCTAAAGATGCCTGCCTCTCTTTTACCGGCGATATCCGTTTCCCGACTTCGGAGCAGGGACAGTTTTTGGATAAAATTCCTCTTTTACCACATCGTGAGCAGAAGGCTTTAAAGACTCCCTGGCAATTCCCTCGGAAGTGACCTTTTTCTCCGCAATTCCAACATACTTCTTCTCTCCGGTAAGTATTTGATTTACTTGTTTCTGGTCTAACGTTTTCTCTTTCAGGTCGGTTATTTGGTGTCGGGGTTGTTGAATTTGTAGATAAGCCACTGAAGTGTACTCGGCTTGAATTACGCATAGTCGGGGGACTGTGACTACGTTGGGATAGCATCTCATATTGATTTGCCATGGCCAGGAGTTCGGGTAAGTTATTGAAATCTTTTTGTCGAATGTAGAACTTGTACTCGGTTTTTAGGTTATCGTAGATCCTTTCTAATTGAGCCGAAGGGGACATCTGTCCATGTCTGCGCATCAGGGTAGAGAGGGCAGTTACGTAGTCTAGGGCTTTTTCTTTCGGACGTTGTACACGATTCCGAATTTCTTCTTCAAGGCGACTCTGGTATCTCGGTGGTAAAAACTGCAAATGAAATGAATACAGGAATTCCTCCCAAGTTTGCCAATACATTTTGTTGTTCCTGTACCAGAAGAGAGCATTCTCTTTAAATAATTCAGGAAGTGCTAACAAAAGTTCTTGTCCGGATATTTGATAACATGTTTGCAATTCTTGAACTCTTTCCAAGAACGACAAAGGATCACCTACACCGTCAAATCTGAGTCCCCATTTACGTACTCGATCGCAGGTGTCTGCACGTTTATTAAAGGGATGGGCTGGTAGCATCTCTAGTGGTGAACTTGATGGTAATGAAAATAAATGTTCGGGAAGCAAGGGAGTAGTTACTGGTGCTATTACGGTACCTTCTCCAGTACGTAGGAAGTGAATCAGGCGAGCTCTTAATTCTTCTACATTTCCAGAACTGTCTAGGTGATATTTTCCTGTTTCTTCGATGAGTGCATCTTTTCTGAGTTCGTATACCCAGCTGACACGAACGTCTTCAATACTCTTCGTTGTACTCCTTTTATAAATGGTTTGCTGACAGGTTTATTATAAAAATGTTTAAAGAACTGGAAGAGAAATATTATGTTATGTTTAAACTATATTTTGGTGTTAGATTTCCTGTAACAAAGTTAAGTTATGTTTTAATTTGTTGTTTTGGAATCAAAATTGTATTCATTAGTCTTAAGCTGGAAATTAATGTTTAGATTAATTTATAACAACAATAATTCAATCTCTGAAATAGGTTTATAGTTATTAATTTTCTGATTGATTTCCACTCAATCTACTAGGGTTGACCTGGTATTATCTAGATTCTGTAATAAAATGTTTAATTTCTGGTTGATGTAATCTGTGAATTACATCAATTATGTCCGGTGCTGCAGGTTATTTATCTGTAATTAAACAATAAGTTTTGATGTTCTGGACACGTTGCTTTTCTGGAGAACTGTAATTAAAAGTTAATTCGGATCCAATTATTTTCCACCTGGTGTAATTAATTATTTCTGGTAATTTTGGTGTGCTTATTTAACAGTAATAATTTGAGTCTCAGGTAGGATTGATCAATTAAAATTTTTTTCTCGGCCCACGTTGGGCACCAAATTCTTGTAAGACCCTTTCTGGTATAGATCTAACAAGAATATTCCACTATGTGGATTTAAGTGCTCTTTCGGCTAAACTCAGTTGAAGTAGGGAGGGGTTTTTGTTGACTCTTATTCTGTTAAATAAGTTTTGGACACCTCAGTTTTAATACATGTATTTGAATTTTTAAATATTAAATAAACTCTTTTGTACATATAATAAATTAGTGTAACTCTATCAAAATAAACAATGTTCTGGAAAAATAAATGGAAATAAAATATATACAAAACTTAAAATAAAACTATTCTTCTGGTGGGTATGCCACCCACTATACCTCTCGGTCCTACGGGTTCGGATTGCTGTGATCAATTTGCCTAGGTTCCCACTTGTTTGGTCATTGGTAGAACTGTAATGAGAATTATTTTTGATAAAAATATAAACAACCACCTGCTAATTTCAATCCTTATAGTTTCACCCCAAAAAGTGTTGTTTAACTGTTGTGCGATTGTGAGAGTGTTTTATACAAGGATTGATTGTCTCTCAGGTAATTTACTTTTATAATTTTTAAATGCAAAATTATTAATACAAGATTTCTCCAATGGAAATCACTGTCATATATGTGAATACTATTTGTTATTTCGTCGTTATAATATACGGGATTCCGTTTGTCAATCTCTAGCAAATTTGTAAATTTGCTTGTTAATTGTGTTTACGAAGTTACGGTGGTTTTATTGATAAGATTATCGGAAGGTCGTCTTTATCATTCGCAACGGAAATGTCCTTGTATATTGAAAGGTATAAAATGATTTAACGTGCTTGTTAATGAATGTTTATAGGGGGAAAATGGTAAAATTAAGTTAACCAGGTTTCTCTTAAACACGACTTATTATTTTACTTTAATGTAACGTGAGAATATACTAAATTTTAACTCGATATTACGGTCGGTATAACAACAGCTGTTGATTTATGATAGCAGGTCAATGTTATTGGTTTCAATGTACTTAATATACGTAAACGCGAATGAAATTAAAGGGGTTTGTAAATTAAGGATCTTTAAATAGGATTATGGATGCTTGATTTAAATTCGGGATTAGAATTTCTTTTTGTTTAATTTACAATGACTTGAATATTTCCAAACTAAACTTCTTAATTTTACTGTGATTATTTTTAATCGGTTACGTTTAATACAACAGTATTTTTGGAGCAGGTTTGTTTTCAAGTGATTTCGGATATGCGGTTATATGTTAGAGATCGGGACTGTATAATTATGGAGATTCGATGGATAGCTCCCTTGCAGTCCAAGTTAGAAAACTCAGAACTAGACAAAGTAACTTTTAATAATAGGAAATTAACAGGATAAGCTCCCTTGCAGTCCAAGTTAGGAAACTCAGAACTAGACAAAGTAACTTTTAATAATAGGAAATTAACAGGATAAGCTCCCTTGCAGTCCAAGTTAGGAAACTCAGAACTAGACAAAGTAACTTTTAATAATAGGAAATTAACAGGATAAGTTATCTTCCTTCAAAAAGAGCCTAGCTAATCAGTGATCCTACAGACGTCGCTAAAATGCCTCGCCAACTGAATAGGACCGTAACGCCCTTAGGAGACCACCGAATTTCGTCAGCAGTTTTTCCTAAGTACGGTACTAATAGCTAGTTCCTTTCAAATCGGAATTTATAGGTGGACAGGTAATGTCAACGTATTTTCTTTTAAATTAATTTGTAGTTCAGTTTGGAATAATTAACAATTTAAGTATATACTGGATGTACTTTAAGAGTCGGTCAGGTTATGAATTATTCTCGAAAGGAGAATTTTTACGAAGTGCAGGATTTCGGATTTGCAATAAATTCTATCAGGTAATAAATTATTGGAACGGATTTGTAGACGATATTCTACAGGAAATCTACGAAGATGAGTATCGTAGACAAGAATGCTAAATTATGTGCAAATTTTCGGTTTTATACCTGGTCTGGAAAGAGGTTTAGGTGGGACGGAACGCGATGGGTTTGCACATCCACAAGAGGGGATCCTGTGCGCACGCAAAATTATCGTTTTGTTATCATACCTGGATTCTGAAAGCGTAAATGAATTGTTATTTACAAATTATCTTTATAATTTCTTTATTTTAAAATTTATTTCGCTCACCGTATTTCTGGGTCGTTACAATGATTATACAAAATGTATTCGACTTTAAATATTCTTTAGTTCAGATCACTGAAGTTAAAACACCCTGTATATAATAACTATTATTTTTTAGTAAGATCTATCTGTTTCTAATGTATTTCTTACTGTAGAACGAATATAAAAACAAACATTTCGCAAGAATGAACAAACGAATTAATTGCTTTGCAAATTCTCAGAAACTGTCACAGATAGGGTGTGATTAGGTATATGTTTTATTCAACGTAAAATTGAAATAATAAGCAGGAGGTCCTATTTAACGTAAAAATAGACAATATTTCGGGTCAAAATTAAGTTATTTAAATATTGTTGATTTCGACCAACCATATGACCGCCCAATATTTCATAATGAAATATTACTTTCATGGAAGTAAGGGCATTGATAGTAATCTCATTGACACTCGGTATAGTACGAAAATCATAGCATTCATGATTTGTATTCGTAATTAAAGATATTTTGCTTATATTTTGCGTTTTCGCATATTTTATTAAATAATTTAACATCCACAATTGTTAATAAGGTTTCATATTTAAAAAAAAAGTAAATGCATTGTGAAATATCTCTTAAATAAAATAAAGTGTTTCATTTGTTGCTAGGGAGCTTAAAACAGTTATTTCTTGTACTTTAAAATCTCATTATTTTTGAGAACTGAAACCGTAACGGCAATTTTGAAGTTAAAAAACAAAAAATTTCTTAACTGAGCTTAATGACACTAGATAACAATAAATAATTAGCATTTGTGCATTATAGGAGCTACAGTAACTAGCAAAAATCTATACCGGGCTGAAATAAATCTATTGAGAATCGAAAAACCTAATAGTCTGTTTGAAAATGTTCACATTCATTTTATAAACATTTACTCACCGATTAGTTTATTATCCCGGAGGCTGTGTGATTGGAATTATCTCCTCCTTAAGGTGACATTGCGAATAAAAAATAGAATTATACCGAAATTATACATAAAGGTTTTCGGAATATGTTTAATTTGATTTGAAAATAAATTTGAGTAAGAAACAAATGGTGCTGCTGAATCGATAGTCACATATGTGGGGATAGTACCTCAAATCAAGATTGAATATTCGGGTCTTAGAACAATCAAATAATCGATTGGCTTTTTTGATCGACGTTTGTGTGGCCACGATAAATCAGAAATACACATTTAATTTAATTATAATAAAACTCCGTATGTACTGTTATTAGTGCAGATTACACACCCTTACAGATGCCAAGCTCAAGGATACCCGCCAATCCAATTTTACAATGCGCATGATCAAAATAGGTGGTGTTGTTGACAATCTCCAAATGTTTAAGTAGATTACTTAATGGCGATTTCACAGGTTAGTAGTACAAAAAGGTTGTCCTAATTAATTAATAATCAAGCTATCTATTATAGTGCAAACCGAACTTTTCGTCTCGAAATTTAGATTTCTCGCTTTAAAACCGCCAATTTAATGGCACAAGGACGCAGAATCTAGCTTCATAAACTTCGGAGACCGACTAGAGCATCGGATCTGTAAAGTGTGTAATCTGTGATTATTACTAAAATGTCTCTGTTGCGCCAAATTTTGGTTATAATCAGTTCACAAAGATATTTTATAGAAGGCGCTGAAAATCAAGAAATACGTTTTTTAGGATTATTAAATTTCGACAAATTTTCTTGATGAAAGTTTCTTGTAAAATAAATAATCTTTAAAGATTAACCCTGATCATATTCTCAATAACTTCAAGTTAGTCGTCATATAAACCTGTCAAAAACATCTTATGAACTTCCACACACATACTAAATAAAAATAACTGTAGTATCTATATACTACAACAAAACAGCGTTGTTGTAACGTAATTTTGAAATTTTTTATTTAGAAAAAAGCGAAATCATCAAAAAGAAGTCCCAATATCAAGACTCGGTTTACAAACCCTTAGGTAAGTAAAAATCAGAATGTTTAGATAGGAACTTCAAAAGTAAATTTAACCTCTGCAACTTTGAATATACATTGAATACTATAATTAACCGAATTAACCGAACATATGTAATTATTATGTGCAATATTCGCGAGCTCATGCCTTTAGGTACTAAAACTGTTAAATTCATAGTAGCGCTTTTTAGCGTAATGTACTATACTATATAATTACAATTTAATAATCATAGAACATGAACTTTTCTTGTTATATTTAATGGACTTTAACTTAAGAATTTCACGGCATCCTAAAAATACTATTAAGTAGGTACCTTCCAAAATTCTCAATCTTATACATTGCTCTAATTTATGTTTTTAGAGTTACACTCAAAGGCAATTGACGAAAATTCGGATATTCATAAGGAAAATATAGCTGTTTCTAAAAGGTAGTATTAAATATTGCATTATTGGAGATGGAGATAGTAGCGTCACCCGAAAACTTGCGGAAATGCAACCATATGGCAATAATTTATTGGTGCACAAAATCGAGTGCAGGAATCATCTTCTCCGTAATTTCTGCACAGGCCTAAAAGAATTAACAACGAAACGAGTTAGTTCTAAAAGACAAATCGTTAGTTATCAACAACGCGAAATGTTAAAAAATAATATTAAGAGGTTTCGTATAGCAGTCCAATGTGCTGTGAACCACTGGTTGAAGCAAGATATCTCTCACGAAGAAAAGGTGCCACAATTACGAAAAGATATCCTAAACTGCGTGAAACATATTTTTGGTGAACACTTGGAATGTTCAGAATATTTCTGCAGTAAAAAAGGCAGCACGGAACATAACTACATTGGCGACATAACAGAAAGCGGACTGCTGCAGGATATTCTAGTACTTCTCAATCGACTAAGTCGAAATGCTGATAGTCTCCTTCTTGATATGGACAATAATGCTGCAGAGTGTTATAATTCGATTATTGCTAAATTTGTAGGAGGCAAAAGAATCAATTTTTCGGCTCGAAATTCATATGAGCTGCGGTGTGAAGCTGCAAGCGTAAGCTGCAATGTAGGTGCTCCAGAATATCCCGGCATTTTGCACAAGTCAATAAAACAATGTAGTCCGGGACAATATACCAAAAAGTATAGTCAAAAAAAGTGTAAGGCCGACAAGTGGAGAAAGGCACAACGTATACTTTTTCCCCAGAAGTTCAAAAAACCGACGAAAAAAACAGCCAACGTTGACTCTGATTATGGGCCCGACGCTGAAAATATATCAGATCATTTGCCGGAAGAGTACGAAGAAAGAAAGAGGTGTTTTCTAAAGACTCTGGCCAAAAATAATGAAGAAATCGATGTTTTACAAAAGAACACAATTGGTCAGAGCAGTAATCGTTTATGCAAAGAAGAACGCCTAAAACGATTGACAGCTTCAAAGTTTGGAAATGTGTGTAAAATGAAATCTTCTACCCATTGCTCGAATGCTGTCAAAAATATGTTATATAGTACGTTCCGAGGAAATGCCGATACGGCTTGGGGTAATGATCACGAACTGTTGGCCATTGCAGATTTTGAAAAAAAAATGGAAATGGAAGTTGCTCCTTGCGGTCTTTTCATTGATACAGATTATCCATTTTTTGGCAGCATCTCCCGACGGTCTAATAGGAAGTGATGCGATTTTGGAAATAAAGTGTCCTCACAAATGTGCAAGAATATCACCAACTGAAGGAATTGAGAATAAAAAGATTACCTTCGCAAAATTGGAAAATGGATCACTTTCTCTGAAAACAAATAATAATTACTACTACCAAGTTCAAGGGCAATTGCATATAACGAAACGAACATATTGCTATTTTGTAGTATGGAGTCCGCTAGGGATTGAAGTAGAAAGGGTAGTATTATAGAATTTCTGTAGTTAACAGCGAAGAACATCTTATAAAAATATTTTGATATATACAGTGTGTCCCATTTTTGACCACTATACTAAACTTGTCTTTTTTTAATGGACCGGCCTATATATTTTTATGTATTTCAATTGTCTGTTAAATGATGACCAAATGGTATAAGGTAGTATGGGTCTACGACTAACGGTTCCTAAGTTATTGACATTTTTACGTAAAAAAAATTACTCAATTAAGTAGGCTCCTGTTTCGCTATCTTGAATGATATCAGCCTGAAATTTTGGGACTTGTTTTTCTAATGTGTCCTGTTCTTTATTCAGATTGCAGTCACTTTTCTCTACATATAGAGGGTTTCGCACAATATTACTTTTCTCATTTTTTTTTAATGGCACACCCTGCATTTTATTACAGATTTGAATAGCATTTTTTACGGGCTTTGAATAGATTCTGACTTTATACTACCTATTCCTAAGTGTTTCTGAATTATTTAGTGATAAAGTGGAAACAATATAGGCCGTTCCATTAAAAAAAACACACAAGTTCAGTGTAGTGCTCGAAAATATATTATAAGATGCTCCTCGTTATTTACTACAATAATCTATTATAAGATTTTTTATTAAATCAACAGTATAGGCGTAATCTTCCACCCCAAAAATCGTTGGGACAGCCAGTACAGATATTTTGTTTTAGATTTATAGAGACGATGATTTTTGGAAAAATAAAATGGAAACCCCGCTAATTGAGTTTTTCCATGAATGTTTATTACCGGAAATTATTGATCCCAGGTTACCGAAAGGGCTTCCAATTAGGGATTTAAGAGGAAGAAAGAATAAGACCGCTACTACAAGAAGGAATAAAAAATAGATTTTTGATTTGTTTTTAAACATTTTCTTGTTTCTTTTATGTATTGATATATTTAATTTTTATTTTATTTTTGAATACGAGTAATCGTTTATTTTCATTTTTACATAGTAAGTTTGGGAACCACTGTACTAGACGAATAATAAACAAATTAACAGTAAGTAGGTGCATTATTATTAATTTTCATTAAAAAATTAATATATACCTAACCTGCCTAATTAACAGTAGGCTAGTATATAGGTGCCTGAGCAATTGTGAGAATTATGCTAACAAAAAGAAATAGAATTACTGCAGGATGAAGGTTTTATTTCCGCATGAAAGCGGTTGAGATATCAACAGGAGTACCAGTCGACCGCAAAACTAATAGATATCCGAAATATTGGAATAATAGCTCAGTCATTGATGTGGCTGCGCTGGTCTACTATACCATCCACCACGCCTGCTGTTTCGTCTGTCCGGTTGTGATGAATGTCAGAACAAGACGGACAGCGTAATTTCAGAGTGTAGCAAACAAAGATGTAAAACAATAACGCGACACACACTATTGTTCTGAATAGTTTAATTCCACCTCACATTCTAGCTTTAATTCAGCCTTAAATATTGCACTTTCCTGTGCAATAAGACTGAAATTGTTGTAGGCAATGGAGACGAATGTGTAATGTTCCTTTGGATAGCCCCTGTAAATATAGTGTTGGTAATATGCTTAGCAAAGAAAATCAATCCATTCAAAATAAAGATGTTCACATACCCACAACTTTACTAAAAGAAGCTACTTGTATAATAGAGCAACCGATACAAAACATAGAACTAAACACGATAGAGATAACTTCGACCCCCACAATTATGACAAAACATGACGAAGAACTGGTTAAATCTGAAGGTTCTCCAGGTAATGACAAATATAATTCAAGTAAATTATACGGAAGAGAATGCAGTCGAAGAGTCATTTTTTGCAGAACATGATTTACTTAATGAAGAATTTAATACGAACTTAAGTGTGATCGAACAATGTGAATCAACAATTATTGTAGAAGATTGCGGTAAAACGTCAGAAAATGTTGGTTCTGCTTCACGCACTGTTCTTGCAGAATTAGCTAATGTCCAGTTTACAACAAACAATTTGGAGGAACGTACGGCATCGACAGATAACAATGAGTTTCAATTATCTCCAGAAGATATTTCTCTTTTTGGTGAAACCAGCGATGAGTACATACCTAATTCTTCCAATGAATACAGCGAAGCTTCATTTAACGGTGATTCTAGTATTACCGCCACAAAAAGGTGTATTTCACAAAAAATAGTAGACTCGAATAATCAAGTTCTAAAAAAAGACATTCTGAGCGACAAAGAATCTGTAAAAGTGCAAGAAATTCTACCACAAACTAACAATGATAAAAGTGCAAATGATGGTGTATGTGACAACGTTCTACAAATGCCTAATATTCCAGTTAGCACAATGAGCAATAATAAAGGTTCAAAACGAAAATGGGACAAAACATATTTGTGCATATATTGCAAAAAGATGTTTAGCAAATTACCAAGACATTGGTATCAAAAACATGCAGAAGAGTTAGAAATAAGCAAAATATTGAGTTTAAACCCTACCTCTAATGAGCGAAAAAAATTAATAGCAGAACTTCAGAATCGTGCTTCTTTTATCCGTAATACCAATGCCATAAAATGTGGAGAAGGTTCAATAGTACCAAAAAGAAGAACTCGAGCTGACGAAAGGAAAGATGTGAAATCCTATGTACCCTGCCAACATTGCTATCAGTTATTTTCCAAGACGTACATAGCAAAGCACCAAAGAAGGTGTGCATTTAAGACAAACGCGGTTAGTGCAGTGGGAAGAAATCGTTCCGTTCGAACAACCAACTTGTTAATGCTTCCTGTTGGCGCTGATGTATCAAAGCGTTTTAAGGATTGCATACTCACTAAAATGATAGCCGACGAAGTCTTTATGATCGTAAGAAGTGACCAATTAATTATAAAATTTGGTGAGAACGAATTTAATAGAATAGGGCATGACATACGACATCATAGGGTCGTGATTGATAGATGCAGAGAACTTGGACGCCTTGTAATGGCAGTAACAAGTATAAAAAATAATGTATCAAAGTTAATTCAGCTGATAGATGCGGCACAGTATCAACTTTTAAAACAAGCAGAAAGGCTTGTATCTGGTTTCAATGAAGAAGATAATACTTTCAAAACTCCTTCACTAGCTCTTAAAATTGGAGCGACCGTGAAGAAATGTGCTATTATGTTGAAAGCCGATTTTCTAGAAGACGACATTTTAAGACTAAAGGTGCCTGAGATTGAAAACTTCTTGTGTGCGATGGATGCTAAATGGATACGCGAAGTGGCAACTCATGCTCATAGATCCTTGTATGAAAAAAATGGAACGCCCCGAAACGGATGCCTCTGGCTAGGGACATACAACGATTATACAAATTTCTGACAACTAAGTCACTATCAGCTCGAGTGTTAATAGACCAAGAGGCCTTTATGGACTTAGCTGAATCAACATTAGTGCTTATTACAATTTTAAACAGAAGAAGGGCGGGAGAAGTCCAGTATATGCTTTTGGAAAACTATAAATCTTCAAAAGCGTCTGATAGTGATTCAGATGTTTTTCAAACTCTGTCAGCAACTGAAAAGCAACTGAGTAAATCCCTCATTCGATTAGTTATAAAAGGGAAAAGGGGAAGAGGAGTTCCGGTTTTGTTAACTCAAGATTTACAACTAAACATAGAATCATTAACAAAAAATAGAGAGTCAGTAGGTGTAAGCATAGATAATAAGTATTTATTTCCCTCTGTGCGACACACGAGTGGTTTCTAGCCAGCATATAAACTGCTTACCAAATTTGCTAAAGAGGCAGGATGTGAACACCCGGATAATATTTCTTCGACTCGTTTGAGAAAACATGTTGCAACAATGGTGCAACTTCTTAATTTAAAAGAACACGAACTTGATTCTTTGGCGCAATTTATGGGACATGATATTAGAGTCCACAGACAGTATTATAGATTAGCTGAAGAAACTGTGCAGTTAGCTAAAATAAGTAAGTTATTAATAAATATGGAAGCAGGGTGTCTGGAGGAAATGAAAGGGAAAAACTTAGATGAAATATATGTTAATGATTATGTAAATGAAGGCGAAGATGAACAAAACTGAGATGACACTGAAACTGAATTGTTACAAACATTTGAAGTGGAGGTAGAAACGGAATCCAAATTCGAAAAACGATACAATAATCTTAGAGAATCAATGGATACCTATAAAAATGAAAAAATAAGTAATAGTAAAGATACTGAGAGGAACAATAACGAAGTTAGGAAAATTCAGCAACAAAAAAACACCCTGGACGCCTGAAGAACTTAACATTACATTGTCATATTTTAAATCCTATATTGCTATGTACACTGTTCCAGGAAAGAACGAAATTCAGAAATTTTTAAGCATTAAAGGGAGTTCTTTGTCTGAAAATAGAAAATGGAATAATGTTAAAGACTGCATCTACAATGAAATAAGAAAAAGGAAGAAACAAATTGGTAAAATTGATGTTGAATAAAAATTAATAATTTGATTTTGTTTAATAATGCTTTTTTTTTACTAGGACCTAATAAATCTTATGTTGTTTTTGTAACATATTATACACATTATTAAATGAAAAATAAAACTATGGCTTCCTGATTTATTGTAATTTGTGGTACTGCAAAATGTAAAGATGTATTGGAAATAAATATCCATAACATATTTTACAGCAGGTCCAAGTTTAGAAAATGGGACAAGCGGCATTCACATTGTTACTAATAAAACTAAATAACGAGAAATCAAAAAAGAAACCAATTAGAGTAGGTTGTGAAATTGAATTATTTTGAATTGGTACTTTAGCCTCAAGCACATTTTTTGTTTTATTTTCAATTTCAGGTTATAAACTTCGTTTAAAATAAAAATGTCAAATTACAAACGTTGTAAATGTCCTTCTGGACATGTTACTAAAGTACCAATCCAAAATCGGACCCGGACAATTTGGCAACACCACTTTGGCGCGGCCAAATTGGGGCCAGGACAGTTTGGCGCCAGGTTGGTTTGGCAAGAAGACAACTTGGCGGGTTACTACACCAGACAAAAATTACGTACTATTAATTTTTTTTCAATATTATAAAGAACAAATTTACCTTATTTCATAAGTAATATTACAATATCAAGAAAATATGAAAAAATGATTTCATCTAGTGTTATTAATATTATGCTACTTCTAAAAATGTAGTAATTAAAATGTCAGTCCACGCTTTGATATAGTTGAGATTTCGGATCTAATTATCTAGAATCTAAACATTATCATTGATATATCTAGCTACATCTGGTATAATCATTATTTATCTAGATTCCTCTTAGATAGGAAATCTAAATATTAAAGTGACCATTTAAAAATGTAGGTATCTCATAAAAATTGTTCGCTACAGTTAATCTAATATTATCATAAAAAGAGAAATGTACTACGAAGTAAGATGGGTAATATCAGCTAACAAATGCAAGTACGCAAAAGATTATGTTCATTAAAACCATCCAAAAGAGCTAGTTTTAAAATGAACAGGTAAATATTCTATTGTTAATTACCAAGAATTTTATTTAATCCCGAACTACAGGTACTCTTTACAAATCAGTTGAGAGGATTTGTTACAAAATAAAGAAGCCGAAACTTAAAATCTTTATTCAGTTACTCTGCATTCCAAGCCGACACCTTTGAGGTCGTGGTTTGTAGTTATATGTACTTTTAGTTGTTGCTGAATGTCCTCTTCTCACAGCTAACGTGTTAGACTTACCATTTGTTTAACCTTATAATGTTCACTTTCATTGGATTTTATTTCTTAACAATTAATCACCTGTTATTTGTTCATCTTACATAGTTAAATTATTTATTTATATTTTTTGTAAATATAACTTTTAATTGTTTTTAGTCTAGTTTGTATAATTTTCTTTTCATCCTTATATGTATTTATGTAGTAAATACGTGTTAAGTTTCCGGCGTCAAACGGTCCCTGCGCCAACCAGTATCGGCGAAAACTGTCACGGAACCAAACTGTCTTGGAGCCAAGGTGTCCTGGCGCCAAAATGTACCGGTGCCAAACTGTCCCGGCGCCAAAGCGGCCGCGCCGAACTGGCCACGCCAAGCTGGCCGCGCCAAATCGTCCTAGACCGATCCAAAATAATTAAAATGTAACAACCTACCCTAATGTTTTCTCTCGATTTATCATCTTCAGGTCATTACAGACAACAGGCTTTAACATCAAGAAATATGGTCACTTTCTGATGGTACATATAGAAACTATTTTCTTAAAACGAGTTTTGATCGTCGCTATGTCACAACGCACACCGATATACGTTTACTATGTTAAATGACATTTGCGACACGCGAACTGTCAAACGAACGAAGGTTAAATAGTCGTTAAGTATTCTGAAATTTTTTCTCATTTTTTTTATTCTTTCTTCCTGCACAAAGTATTACAAAACATAAAAACAAAAAAGCAATCCAATCGGTAAAGTAGTTACAGCTGGACATAGGTATATAGATGTTTTATAGACATAAAGATAGATTTCAAGAACAAACCACTACTTTAACCTGTTAATATATAGGATACTTATGACTAAGGTCCTCTGAACACCAGTCCTCAGTAATCACTGCAAACTGCAGGTCCTCTTAAAGAATTACAAACATGCAATATTCTAACACAAACATTTATATTTTGGAGTGCTTCAGTGCAATATTTAAAAGAGAATATAATGAGACATAAATTCAATAAATGATTATTTCAAAACCGCAGAATTCGTATTCCTTAACATGGTCCTCACAAGAAATACGTAAACTAAGAAGACCGCACAAGGCGTTATAGATACGCGCGCGCGCGTGCGTGCGCGCGTGGGTGTGTGGGTGTGTGTGGGTGTGGGTGTGTGTGGGTGTGTGCGTGTGTGCGTGTGTGCGTGTGTGCGCGTGTGCGTGTGTGCGTGTGCGTGTGTACGTGTGTGCGTGTGTGCGTGTGTGCGTGTGCGCGTGTGTGCGTGTGTGCGTGTGCGTGGGTGCGTGGGTGCGTGTGTGCGCGTGCGAGTGCGAGTGCCAGTGCGAGCGCGAGTGCGCGTGCGCGTGCGCGTGTGTGTGAACGTAATCGAGTATACAATAGTTTTTATGTAATCTGAAGATTCAATTATTTTTAAAGTAATTTCCGCATTAGCAAAATTTTTAAAATATTTGTAAGTGTTTTGAATGTAAATTTTGGAAGTACATGTTTGTTAAATACTAGTAGCGGTATTCCGGTTTTCTGTATTACTTTCTAAATAGTTAATGACAGGTATGGCTGTTTATATCCAGCCATTCACAAAGCGTATTTTAGTAAGACGCGTTGTATAAAAAATTCAGTTCAGCATATGGTACAGTTGAAAGAAAAACTTCTAAAGGTCAGCGTATTATTTTTAATATATGTTTTTTTACGTGATATTGCTAACAAAAATGCCGATAACGATTTTTTTAAAATGTATTATTATGCTTATAGGATAACGTCATAAGATCAGCTCTACAAAATAGTAGGTACGCATTCGTGGATTTTAAAGTTGTAGTTATTGTTAATTCACGTATAATAATAAAAACATTAAAACCTTCTGCCTTTTATTACCGTTATATCAGTTTGATATTCTTAAAACATGTTAATTTAAATTTGACTCTATGTTATATATAAGTAATTATTACTTTTTAATGGGTGGGTGCGTGCGTGCGTGCGTGCGCGTGCGCGTGCGTGCGTGCGTGCGTGCGTGCGTGCGTGTGTGTGGAGAGAGAGAAAGAGAGGGGAGGAAGAAACAAGATAGAGTAAGAGAGAGGTGTGCATTATCAGCTTCTGTTATAGAAAATGTTCATTAGTCTTTACGCCGCTAGATGGCACTAAAATCAATTTTTACTCAAAGGGGCCAGGGGGCGAAGGCCTGAGAACAAGTTGCGAAGCCCTACACGTGTCGCACAAGAACCTCCTTATTAGAAATACAACGTTTTAGGTAAAAGATCATCCAGTAGCATGTGGCCATTTTAAAGCAATAGGGTCGATAATTTTAATAATAATATCTTATTAATTATGCAATTTCCAACATTGTATGCGTGTGCATTTGCCTAACCTCCAGGGGCACTGTTCTTAATATAGCCAGAAGGTCCTTAATACCACCAAATAACCCTAAGATTAACCCTAGACCAGCCCCACCCTAAGCTCCAACCCTAAATACAATTCTAAGCCAAGACCAGCCCCCACCCCTGTCCTCGCGTTAGCAAAAGTCCTAGCTGTCAAAAGGTCCTTAATACAGCCATAAGGTTTAACCCCAAAAGAAATAATAAAAATAAGGGTAATACGGTCCTTCATGTAAGCGAGTAAAAATAATTAGGGTTGAAAACACGGTCTCACACGTGGATGTGTAAAAATAGGGGTGAAAATACACGTCATATACGTAAGCGGGTAAAAAATAATTAGGGTAGAAAATACGGTCTCACACGTGGGTGTGTAAAAAATAGGGGTGAAAATACACGTCATATACGTAAGCGGGTAAAAAATAATTAGGGTTGAAAACACGGCCTCACACGTGGATGTGTAAAAATAGGGGTGAAAATACACGTCATATACGTAAGCGGGTAAAAAATAATTAGGGTAGAAAATACGGTCTCGCACGTGGGTGTGTAAAAAATAGGAGTGAAAATGCACGTCATATACGTAAGCCGGTAAAAAATAATTAGGGTTAAAAAGGGCCTCCGAAAAGAAAGAAAGGGTTGAAAATGCGGTCTCACACGTGGATGCGCAAAAATAAGGGTGAAAAAACACGTCCTACACGTAAGCGGGTAAAAATAAGGGTGGAAAAACCGGTCTCCCACGTGGGCGGTCTTGTGACGTCAAAATCCAAGATGGCGGCCAAGGTGCCTCAGTACTACTCATACTGGTTGGTTTCTAGCCAATTGTTTTTCATCCAAAATGGCATATCACAAACTACGAACGAACCACGAACAAAACAGACACCTTGCAAATGAATTTAGAATTTTGTAATGTCTTCATTAATCACTGTGGGTGAGTCAGGAGTATTGCTCAAACACATTTCTTTTCCTTCATGCTTTGTGTATAATGACATTCACAAATTGTCAGTAGTAATTACCCAAGGACATTGATAATTGAAAAAAGTTTATAACAGATTTCGAAAGCATGTTGCTTGGAAACAGACCGACGCCGCAGGCGGAGCTCTGTATCCTATAAGCAACAAGCTTGAGAAAGTTGTTATAAAATTTTTGAGCATTTATCAATGGTCGAGGGTAATTCGGATAGAAAATTTTTTGCTGCTTTTAATTAGTCAATAAACATTATTTATTAAAAACACAATTATTAAATGTACAATTCGAAAAAGTCAATTATTTCTTAAATTATGACAGAACTGTCCCTTCCCTCTTGTTACCGTAGCAATGCCATGGCATAAGTGATAATTAACCATGGGTTGTTTTCAGTGTAATTTTGTTTTCATTGGTCGACGTTGGTCACGTGATTCACAATTGATGAATTTCATTGGATTCATTTGCAAGAAAAAAATTTTCAATAAAATTAATAGTCAGGAAAGTTAAACTGCAAGCTTACACCATATAACCTTGTTAGGTACTTCATTTTTAGGAAACCAGAAATTACATGCTTTATCTTTTGATAATTTAAGAACAAATTATAATATGTACTAACACCTTATAACGAAAACGCCATATTTTTGTTACATTACGGATAAATATAAGGTTTTTTTTAAGGTAAACACTTAATAACATGCATGCATACAGAACGGGTCATGTTTTTAGTGCGCATAGGCCTTTTGATACATTGGTTTTTATGAAACGTTCGGACCTCTAATAACATAATTCATTTTTAGATCTGCACGTTTATTTTATGTCAAGCATTTGACACTAAAAAATTGCGTTTAGAAAGGACTGAGTAAAGAGCAAAAATAGTTAACGTTTGTGCAAATATTAACTGTTCTTTTGGTTTCATTAAAGTGTTTGTTTTTCCAAGTTTTTTAAGTTTAGATTGGCTTTTGGTGTTTAAGAATTGTAATTAAAATGGACCCATCCTGAAGGGTAGAGGTGGGAATGCGCGTTTTGTATACACACTAAAATCTTGACCAGATCTGTATAAACCTTTGTTTTTGTATTAGCTAATACGTAAACCGAATTATGCTGGCAATTATGTTTCCTAAATCAAACGACCTTAAATATTAACGTTAAAATAAGTCAGCTGTTAACAGTGGCGTAGGCATGTGTAACTTGAGAGCAGGAAAAACTTACCGACGTATTTGAGTGCTGAGTATAATGTACATGTACTTGTTAATTTGTACGTTATTACAATCTTTGCTGTTCACGATTTTCGCAATGCGTAGAGTGCGGAAAATACTCAAAGAAATTTTAAAAAATATGCACTGCTTTTAGCGAACATATGCAACATTTTTAACAAATATGAGCAATATATAAAGCGCTTTCGCTTTCTGGGAAGCAAAAAAGGAAGAAATTACAGTACAGTAATATTATTATCCATTTTTATTGTAGTCAGTTTTTTTCGTCTAGTTGCTAGGCACTAATAACCCGTTTGGTTTCGGTTTATCCCCGTCAGGTACTTTTACTAACAATTTTTTTTCAGTAGTCAATAATAAGAAAGACGGGCTGTATCAGCTGTTGATCACGTGTTTTGGTTTCTAGTTAAACTGCAAATTGTACTAATAACCCTTTTGGTTTATCCCGGTCGAAAACAATAACCCTTTTGGTTTCACTTTATTCCCGTCGAGGACAATAACTTTTACTAACATTTTTTTTCAATAGTCAGTAATAAGAAAGATGGACTGTATCTGCTGTTGAGCACGTATTTTGGTTTTTAGTTAAAATGCAAATTGTACTAATAAGCCTTTTGGTTTCGGTTTATTCCCGTCGAGAACAATAACTTTTACTAAAAACTTTTTTTTCAATAGTCTATAATAAGAAAGATGGGCTGCTGTTGACCACGTGTTTTGGTTTTTAGTTAAAATGCAAATTGTACTAATAACCCTTTTCGTTTCGGTTTATCCCCGTGTTTATAGTTCCATCAACGTCATAAATTGATCCCAAAAAGCTCTTCATAATTTCAAAGGCAAACCATATTAGCTGGAACACATCGTCAGCACTTGTGACATAATTAAGCTCCTGGCCATCCCTAAATATGGATGCCGTAGAGGACATGGGATCGTGGCATTGCGCTAAACAAAGAATTTAACAAGAAGATTTGCCGTAATCGATGATGACTACAGCTTCGAGTCCTGCATGTTGTACACATAGTGTAACAAATTATGGTATGCTGATGCGCATATCGGGTCTGTCTCACTTTAGTGAGATGACTTCACGTGCGTAACATTCTCGGAGCCGTAAATTCAGCACACCATAATTTGTTACACTATGTTTGTACAGAAAATCTGGAAATCTCTGATCTCTTTTCCATAACTATGCACAAGAGCACGACCTTACGTTTCAATTTTTTTTACTCGTTTTTTTACACAGTACTTTAGTACACAGTGACTGTGTGCACTGTGGAAGGAATTATCTTTTACTTTTATAGAAGGGACGTGATAGAAAAACAAGAGTTGGATTCTTAGTGCAATTTGTAGATATTCAACCAACTACAAAAGTTGGTTACTAAATTCGTTGTGATGTCTGTACGTATGTATGTATGGCTGTTGACTATCGAAGCCGTGTGTTTATCATCCTGGAAATGTGTGTATCTTGTGTAGAATTTCACGTCTACATCTGAACGTAACTTTGTGTATCACTAACAGTTTTCGAGATAAGCGACCTTAAAGTGTTACCCATCCAAGTACTGACCGCGCCCGACGTTGCTTAACTTCGGTGATCGGACGAGAACCATCCAAACCAAAATAAATTTATTTACAAATGAATATATATAATATTAAATATTGTATACATGGTTAAAAAAACTTGAATGTGGTTCGGGATTGTGCACCAATTCGCACGTTTCGACTTGTTTAGTATTAAATACAATAATTATAAATAATTATACTAGTATGGGTAAATTGCTCTCAACTTTAATTGATCAAAGATAATGGCACTAATTAACAATAATAGAAACTCGTCAATCATTGCAAATATTCAATTTTTGGAACATCCTGTTAAAAATAATACCCACTATTTTTTATCAAAAAACAACTCCATAACATATAATGTAAAACGTAAAATGTTAGTAATAGAATTGCAAGGTATGAAAAAAGAACTTGAGACCAAACTGATTGTTTTTATCTGAATTTTGAACGAAGGGACGGTAATCGAAATACGTATGCATTTCTATCTTGCTCTTACTACTTGATTCCGCGATGGTAGTTGTTAAGTGTGCAGTGATCGTATAAGCTTAGTTCGTAAAATACTTTATAATTTTATTTCCTTCTTTGCCCCTCCGGCCCCATGGTTTCGATCTTAACCCTCAACTGGTAACACACGTCTGAAAGACGCGCCTATTTTCAAAAAGACTCGTAACTTGACGTGGCGCTGGCAGTGTTGCCTGTCACTCAGTGTATTCTCAGATGTGACAGAACCGACATCGCCCATTACAGTTTGGATCACGCGACCTACGTTTTGTGATTCTGAAACACATTTCATTGAAAAGTAGTGCGTCTCAGAGACGTGTGTTACCAATAGTGAACTAGATTTTATGCGCCCGAGACGTGTGTTACCGATTGTGGTGTAATTTTCACTGTGGACGGATACTACTTGACACTTCATAGGTGAGTATTTCCAGTTAAAAACTGTTTTTTCCCATCAGGATTTTGAAAGTCATGAGTGAAAGTCGAGACAGGAGAGGTTAACCATCAGTAATTTCTAGTAATTCAAAAGCCCTACTCATTTTTTTCGATGACTTGTGAAACCCTTTTATCAATCAGGAAGACACTTTGCATCCTATCTAATGACAGTATACATCAAAATTTTCGTGTCTCTTCCAGAAATGTTTTCTGCACGAACAAGAAAAATCGTGGCAATGGTTTCTCTACCTGAGGACGACGCAGAACCTAGTGATCAAGATTTCGATACTGATGATTCTTTCAATGTTGAAGATGAATTACTGGAATGTTCCGATCACGATGTCGACTCTGATGTCGATGAGCCAGTTTCGGAAGATGATCGTCATTTCGAAGGGAACGATTTGCATTCACCGCTCTATAATGCACCTGGGGAAGCAAGCAGTAGCAACATGAACACAGAAGTGGTTATTGGTACACCTGAGGAAGTTTCTAATCCGAATGATACTCAGCAGCCGAAATATTATTATGGAAAAAACAAATGTTTCATTTGGAGTGCTAATGAACCGAAATCTTCAAGAATTCCGGCAAAAAATATTATGAAAATGAAGCTTCCAATGTTAAGACCAATCGCGAAATCACTTGGAAAAAATCCAAATATTGAAGAAGTTTGGCGTCTTCTGTTCGATGGAGATATAATTGATGAAATAGTAAAATGGACTAACCAAAAAATGGCAACAATGAGAGAAAAACTGAAAGATCAGTAATCTGTGAACTATAAAGACACTGATACAATTGAAATTGAAGCTCTTATTGGACTAATGATGCTATGCGCTATATTCAAGTCAGGAAGAGAAGATCTAGCCTCATTATTCTCTACAGGACCATTTGGACGACCAATTTTTAGAGGTGTCATGTCTTTGAAAAGATGTCTCACTTTATTACTAGCGTTGAGGTTTGATGATGCTAACACAAGGAAAGAGCGAAGTAAAAGTGACCCCGCTGCCGCAATTTCATTTTATTCTATAAATTTGTGAAAAACTGCCAGAATGCACTTGAGATAGGGAATCATGCATGCATAGATGAGATGTTAGTTGGTTTCAGGGGAAGGTGTCCCTTTAGAATCTATATGCCGAATAAACCGGCAAAATATGGATTGAAAATTTTATGTCTGACAGACGCGCATACGTCTTATTTGTACAATGCCTACCTATACCTAGGCAAAGACAGTGACGGATTCACATTGTCGAGTGAGGAGAGAAAAATGAGTAAACCTACACAGAGTGTCATTCGCCTATGCAAGCCTATCGCAAATTCAAATAGAAACGTAACAGCCGATAACTGGTTTTCGTCACTGGAGCTAATTACCGAATTGAACAAAATCAATTTGACTTACGTTGGCACAATGAGAGCCAACAAAAGAGAGATCCCACCAGAATTCCATGCCAATAGAAGAAGAACGGTAGGGTCATCTTTATATGGTTTTGCATCAGATGTGACAATGGTGTCTCATGTTCCAAAGTTGAACAAAGCAGTGAATTTGATTTCATCAATGCATAACTCAAAATTCACGGATCAATCGAATAATAAACCAGAAATAATCAGCCTTTACAATTCCACTAAATCGGGTGTTGATAACTTGGATAAAATCATCGCAAATTATTCACCAAATAGAAGATCCAGACGTTGGCCTCTCACCATATTTTATAACATGATTGCTGTAAGTGTTGTAAGTTTTGACGGAACACCCACGGTAAAGCGTTTCGAATTTATACACTCACTGGCCACGACACTAATAAAAAAGCAAGTTCAACGACGATTGTCTATTCCCAATCTTCCTGATGGTCTCAAAAAGTTATGACCGATATCCTAGGAGAAGAGGGCCAACTACTACTGCAGGGAAATATCGGACAAACTGCCAAAACGGAAAACTTGCAGGTATTGCCCGTATGAGAAAAGGAGACAAACAGCCTACAAGTGCATAAAGTGTGATAATCCGTGCTGTTTGGAGTGCTCAAAAAAAATATGCAATCAATGTGCTTCGACTGTTGTATGAACTTTGTTTTGCTTTTATGAGTTTTGTTTTTCTTTTCTCAATTTTTTTTTCTTCATTTATATTTTTCTGATCACTGTTCATTGCATATGAATGTCATTCTTTGCTTCGAATTACACATTTTCAAATTGCATGGTATTTACAAATCATTATACAATAAAAAATTACTTTCATTCACTTGTATTATTGACTTTTTTGTTTTATATTCCATTTGACTCACATTGATAATATACTAAACAAATTGTTGAAATTATTCAAATGATGAAATTTTAGTTTTTTCACGAATTGATTCAATAAACGCACATTGAAAAAATAAAAATGCCGTCAACGTCTGTGAGACGTGTGTTACTCATAGCGTTTATTTTGGAGATGTTACCAGTTAAGGGTTAACTTCATTTCTTGCTGTTCCCGTGTTCTCACTCTAGACGTTAATTTATCCTTAGCGGTTAACTTCAAGATTAAACAATTTTTCAGGTAAGTACTTTTAAGATTTAATATAAATTTTATCAAAATACTTTCAAATAATTTAATCTTTATAAACCAGCATTAAATATTTTCCATTTAACCAGTTTAATTAGACTACATGTATAATTTTGCTATGAATGTAACCATATCAAAGCGTTTTGAAACTTCCCTAATAAAACGATCATTGCAATCTTCCAAATATACTACCTTTAGTTAAAAAAATAGTTGCTAAAATTTTACGACCTTCAAACTATACTTATTGATGATATTGGGTGTTTATATGTGATATTTTGATGTGACTTTTATCCCTTTCAATATTTGGACCGATTTTATACATTTTCTGAACACCCTCTTTTATTTTTACAACCAAAAACTACTAAACTTAGAATTTGCTTATCGTAAGTATACCTAATTTTTTATTCAGACTCAAAATAATATAAAAGTTTGTTTAAATTTGTATCGAGGGTGTGATAATAATGAGAATACTTGACTCGTAGATGTTCATATTTAAAACTTCATTTTACGAAAAGTGTAATGCATTGTTAATTACAAATTCTTTTAACAAAATTATAAACTAGGTAAATGTGTAATTTTGCAGAATGAGCCGAAGAAGTAGAATGATTTTGAACTTGGCAAGAGGGGAGCTTCCAGACTTTAATGCAGTACTTAGTAGAAGAGCAAAGTGCACTAGTACAAAGTAAGTAGGCATTTATTATACTCTTATGATTATTTGTTTACTTGAGCACTCTATTATTAAAGTAAACTTATGTTGCTCAATTTTTAGAATGAGTACCTACTCTAGTGCTGGTTGAAGTACTGAATGAATTTAATTTATTCAATTGTACCTATACCTTAATTGTACCTAATACTCTTAAATAGGATTTTAGAGAAATAGAAATTGAAAGCGTTTTTCAGAGAATTTTTATCAATGAAATTTAAAATGAATTAAATTATGAACATATAGGTTTTAGTTAAAAGAAGAGAAAGAAAACTTTATCTAATAATGTAATAATTGAAAAAATTTCTAGTAATTATTATTTATTAATTCAACTGCTCATTTATTTTTATGTTATTCTTGTATATATTTTACGATAATGTAAACTTATACACCATATTCACACATATTTAAAATACTTAGCCTTTTGGGTTTTTTATGGTGTATATTTATTTATGTTATACAAATCTAAATGTTTCTATAAAACTTATGCAAAAAACAATTTTGTGAAGTTTGAAAAATTAAAACATAAACATAAGCCTCCTATTAATATAACAGTTTCTTTACTAAAATTGTATTTTATAGTTTGCCGTATATGTTTTCCAAACTGTTATATTAATAGCAGGAATGTTTGTTTTAATTTTTCAAATTTCACGAAATTCTTTTTAACATCTTGAACAATTTTAATAGATCTTAACTACTGACGAGGATAACTGTAAGTGTTATCGAAACGTTTAGATTTGTATAACATAAATACAAATATACACCATAAATAACCTAAAAAGCTAAGTATTTTAAATATTTGTAGATATTTTGTTTTTAATTTTTTGTTACTTTTTATTGTGTTATTTAAATTTTGAAACAGATTTACTTTGATGAAATCTATTAAAAATAAGGCAGTTTTCACCTATTTTCTGTTTTATTAATATAAGATATTGACCACATGCTAATGCTACATAAAACTGCAGTAATTTATTTATTCTATTGATGTCTATTCATTTTGTAACCTTTGTAGGTTGATAGGTTAATTAGTCACAATTCTTGTAAAATTCATATACTATATCAACGAGTACTCAGTTACCTGAGTGCTTATCTAATTATTGAACCTCTTGTCTACACAGTAGACGATTTAAAATCACAATTTTTACAATCACTACTTTCATACATAGCTGAGCTAGCCCTATGCTTGCTCACATCCGATATTCTTTTTTCTTAACTGTTAAATACCAACCATTATTTTGGTTTTACTTGCTTTAATTTTGAAAATTATACTGTTGCTCCTTTATTTATTTAAATGCATTTTTTACCATATTCATACTAAAGACCAATCTCTTTTATTCCTATTTCCTTTCACACATGTCCTTAATTAAAAATGATACGTTCATTAACTTTGATACATTACAGGATACTGTGATGAACTGAAGAATACTTGTGCTGACCAGGAGTCGATTATATCATCATCTGATGATATAACACCAAGTAAAACAACAAACAACACCACTAGGAAAGGTGATAAATCTACTGAAGTTGATTCGATAAATGGCGTTCTTAATTTAGATGATTTATCTGAACATTATATTTCAAGTGAAGACGAATATGTGCCGTCAACATTAGTAACATCAGACAGCGATAGCAACTCTGATGTGGCCTTGCAAAAGAAAATAATTCAAGTAATACAGTTATGTCAAATGAAACCCTTGATAATAGAAAAAATTCGGTAAAATTCAAAAAGAAAAATAAACAAATGACTTCTAGAGGTAATTGTAATCAAGCTGAAGCTGAAGGTGGAATTAAATTAACATATGTAAGAAAGAATAATGAGGGTAAAAGAATAAGAGATCAACGACACTGCTGTTACCTTTGTAATAAAATTCTGAGCAATAATATGGCTCGTCACTTTGAAGTTATACACAATAATGATCCAGAAGTTGCTAAAATTTTAATAAAGCCAAAAGGTAGTGCATCTAGAAAAGAAGCATTTCAAAAATTAATTAAAACAGGAGATTTTTATTACAATTGTAATGTTCTAGCAACTAAAACTGGTGAGCTAATTTTGGTTCGAAGACAGGCTGGACATTACGAAGTTAGTTACAATGATTACGGTCCATGCCCACACTGCCTACGGTTCATGGCAAAAAAATGTTTGTGGAATCACGTAAAATACCATTGTAAATCAAAAAATAATGATACTTCGGAGAAATTGCCATCAACAGACCTTAAATACAAAGGTCCTTTAAGAGAGAGTACAATTCTTTTACACCAATTGATCGGAAAACAAATAACACCAGAATTTCTAGAATCAATATTGGCAACATTTAATACAGATAATGTGTCTGCGGCTTGTAAAGAAGATGAACTTATTATTCAGTTCGGTGCTTTTATGTTTGAAAAGTATGGTGCTTCACAGTCTGAATATATTAGGCAGTTAATGAGACAGTTATCTCGGTTAAAATTAGTGGTTAAAGATTTTGTTCCAGAGCTAAATAGTTTGTCCCAAATTATTACACCAGAAAACTTTGATATCATTATCTCTGCCACCAAACACTTGTGTGGTATAACTCAAAATAACAGAAATCGCCAGGAAGTGAAAATACCATCTCTTGCTCTAAAAATTGGGTATCATTTAAGAAAGTGCATTTTAATATTAAGAGGAACTGCTTTAAGAAAAGGAAATGCTGTACAAGATGCTCAATTATCATCATTACTTACATTAATGGACATTGAGTGGTCAACCAGAATATCATCTAATGCAATTAGTACATTACATAAAAAAAAAATTAACGGAAAACAGTTATTACCAGTTACGGATGATCTCTTACGATTAAATTCGTATATACAGAAAGAAATAAATAGTCTTCGGTATGACATTTCCAAACATTGTACACGAACAAACTGGAGCAGATTGGCATCACTAACATTGACTCGCATTATTTTATTTAATAAAAGACGGTGTGGTGAAACTTCCAAGATGACCATGCAACAGTATTCATCACGTCCAAATTGGAATGATCAAGGAACGGAGGAGTTGAGGAAGTCTTTAAGTCCATTAGAAACAGAACTTTCTAAGAGACTAATTGTCGTGCAAATAGTAGGAAAACGAAGTAGAATAGTACCCGTTATTTTAACGGTTGAAATGAAAGAATGTTTAGATCTGTTGGTGAAATTTAGAGAAAGTGGAAAAATTAGTGTTTTAAACCAGTATGTGTTTGCAAGGTCAAATGCTTCTCAATTGAATGGGCACTTACGAGGACATGACTGTTTACGTAAAATATGTGTCGAAGCTAAAGTTAATAACCCTGAAAATATTACCGGAACAAAATTACGTCAATACGTAGCAACTGTTTCACAAATCTTTGACCTCAAAGAGCATGAAATGGAGTGGCTTGCTAGACATTTAGGACATGACTTTCGAATCCATAGAGACTTTTATAGAAAACATGAGAATGCAATAGAAGCTACTAAAATTAGCCGAATCCTTCTAGCCATTGACCAGGGACATGCATTTCAGTATGCTGGAAAACAATTAGATGAAATTAATATTGAAGGTATATTAGTATCTAATTGCATGCACTTTTATAACTTTTTTCATTTCTTGTTTCAGTAAATTTCTCTTTCATTACATGAGAATCTTCATAAATAGTCCCAATAATGTATATAAGATATACCCTTAAAACACTAATTATATGTTTTACATTTCATTTCATATACATTTAATGGTATATTACAATGGTGATTCTATTACCATATTTAGATGAGTTAATTTTTTTTTTATCTTAATGGTTGCATGAAAGTCTCTTGAGGTCAAAGGTAAAGGCAAAGTGCATTGGTTAGAACAACTTATTTGAGTGATCTTTTTTCAATATTCTATTGTAAATAAATTACATATTTTATCGTAACAGCAATATGGTTTAGTTTGTGGTCACATTATGTCAAATCTTAAGACCATTTGAGATAAATTGTAGATTAAGTACAAATTATTAATATCTCTTATTATGCTGGCTAACCACCTACATTGTTAAAGAATGGCATCCAATAAGTATTATAAGATTAAAACAAAAAATAGCTCTCTAAAGTAGAATATGAAAATATTTTTCCAGGTCCTTCAAAAGTTTGATAATATTGATAATTACAGATTTGCCAAATATCGAAGTTGAAGATTCGGAGGATGGGGATGATGAGAATGATGAGAACGATATAGCCTGTAAGACACTAGAAGCCATATGTGACAAAAATAAAAATTGTACTAAAGGTAACTGAAATTTTATATTGACCATTGAAATGTCTACACAATCTTATCTAACAATTCATTGACCAGGAGTGATAATTTTCTGAGATGCTTCTTGCTTACTGTGGATACCGATTCACATTTTCCTCATATTGGTTATCCTGTTTTTCTATGTTTAACTTGTTGCAAGTGAATAAACTTGTCTTAGATTTAATTGTTACAAATCAATGCATATAATTTGATAACGTAGTGTAGAGCACTTGACTATCCAAACTAATTGCTTCCTTTTGCAGAACCTGATATTAACGAGCTTATAACATTGTTACGTAAAGCAGCAAAGGCTCGGATGCGAAATACTGAACGCATACCATGGACTGCAGAGGAGAAGGGTCGTCTTCTAGATCATTTTAAGATGATGATAAAAAGGAATTCTTCCAGGCAAGAAGGACTGTGAACAATATATGGAAAAAAATCAGATGTCTAGCAAACGCAAATGGACAGACATAAAATTTTGTGTTAAAAATCATTTAAGTAATATTAAGAAAAGAAGAGTAGTTTTTTTTTGTTGTATAACCAATAAAATTTTAAAAGGTGTGAATAATTTTATTACTATCACCTGTCACTTTTTTAATTCAGATGGAATTGGAAAGATAGGATCTTATTTTACTTGATAAATAGGATTATTCCCACTTAATTTGAATGTTTATTTACCAGTAGTACCACACATAGATCATTACACGCAAAAGGGAGATTTTGTTTGCCAAAGGTACTTCTATGTGCTGAATGATTTGTGTGCTTGTGTGCGTGTGTGCGTGTGTGCGCGTGCGTGCGTGCGTGCGTGCGCGTGTGCGCGCGTGGGCGTGCGCGAGTGGCCGCGTGTGCGCGTGTGTGTGTGTGTGTGTGTGTGTGCGTGCGCGTGCGCGTGCGTGTGCGTAAGTAGTAAAAACCCGATTAACTGTTACTGAAAAAAATTACATTGCATAACCTTCTATACTTATACATGTATATGTAAGTTGGAAGGTAAAAAAGACGTTGCATAATTATCCTAAAAAAATTATTATAAAATTATTTCATTTCTTTAAATTTCCACTTTATAAGATGCTTTATTGTTTAATTAATGTACCCTTAATAAATATGTAGTTTTCTAGTATAAACAATTGGATATAGTTATTTTTGTATCTAGTGCGCGAAATTCTACTTTGGTGATCGATAATTGAATTTTTTAGCGAGGCGCAGCCGAGTTAAAAAATTAGCCGAGATCACCAAAGTAGTTCGCGCACGTGTTACAAACAAAATTTTTTCTACAACCTTGAAAATATGTATATTCCTTAAAATTGTTAAATAATTTTTTTCTTGGATTTTTCCTTGATTGAGGACCAGTTAAAAGTTGAAATACAATAATCTCATAAAGTTTACATGCAGTGCGCGAAATATGTATTTCGTGTTCGTTGTTATGCAACGCATATTGTTATTAATGCGCGAGCCTCTTCATTTTTTAACGTTTGTAGAAAATATATTTTGGTCTATAAATATAGAATGCATCTAATTTTGTTTACTAATTTATCTAATACACATTAGGGAAAAGAAAATTAATTAAAATTGTGCATATAAACAAAGATTGAAGTGAAATTGCTCACTAATTATCCTTAGTTAACTTTATTGTTCACGACTTTCTCAAATTTTAGAATTAAGAAAAATAATGAATATAAAAATTTAAAAAAATACAAAATGTTTGTTTCGTTCTGCTATAATTATACAAATCGTTACGTATGCTATATCAACTATAATATATATTTATTATAGCCTTTTGCACAGACTTTGCTTCGTTTTTATATAGTTAGGGCACATATTCTACTATAAATAAATATGTAACGTTATTTATTTTATTTTAAGTGATTGTTGATAAAAGAAACTGAAGCAATGCATGTTTTTTATTGCTTAAATAGTGTACACTTAACAAAAATGTAAAAACCAGATAGAAATGTTTTTGTCCAAAATACAAAATCTGTATAAACTTTTTTAAAATTCATTTAACGTTAGGAAAATGAAAATTTTTTCAAATAAAATATAAACATTCAATTTCTTACATTCAAAACAATTTTGTTTCCTAAATCAGTTATAATTGATGCTACAATTACGTAAAAATCTATCCAGTGACCACGTTACTAAGTGGAAAGACCTAAAGGTAAATTCAGATGAAGAAGTATTTTTAATGGAATTAATCTTACAGGGTAGATTAAACTCACAAAAATTATTTCGCTACAAGATGGCTTAAAGGACTCAAAAATGTGTTTGGGGAACACATGCTTTGAGCAATATAACATTCAAAAATAAAAACATTGAAATAATGGTACGAATTACTAGGCATATAGCAACAAATTGTAACTTGCTACAGCATAAATAGCAATCGTTGTAGAAGATGAATATTGTTATTTATATTGCAGTTATAATTTGTTACTTGGGATACTTAGCTTCACCACTGCTAAGAATAGTGGTTACTGAGCCTCTCCACCACGTCAAGGTGTATCCCATGGAGAGGTGTTTTTTTTTATTATTGTTTACTTACATTCATATTCTAACATTACTTAAATATGTACAGAAAATAAATTAATATAAAATTATTTACATTCTACAGTCATCACATAAACATTTACTAATCACACTTACTGGAACTGTCTGTAATGGTACAATTTGTGGAACGATTGGTGTCATAAATCTTGCCATTTGCCATGTAACACTATAAGAATAATAAGGAGGAACAGTCTCTAAACGTCGCTGTTCTTTGAGAAGATGTCCCCCAACAATACTTTTCATATGTTTCGTACTTCCTCTAACTTTTACTTTTGAAAACGGTTCTTCTAAGCGTTGCAAAAACACATCGTAATTATCGTTCTGGTCTGCTACTATTCCCTTTACAGTAAGAGACTTCATTGTTGAGGTACGTGAATAACTCTAAATATATAAAGATAAAAATTAGATCAAATAATAGCAAAAAATTGTAAATACTCACATCTACTAACACTTTGGCTGCCATCGTAATCAGATGTTTGTAACTTTCGCTAACTAGTTCAGTTGGAATGTGTTAAGCGGTTAATGAAATCTACCTACTTATACACACCGTTGGGGGGGGGGGGGGGTATAGTAACCTTAATTGCAGTACATTCTCTATTATCAGCTTAAAAATGGCATTAAATGTAAAAAAGTAAATATCTGTTTTATTTTCCAAAATAATTTAAATTTCCTTTTTCCTAAAATAAATTGGTAAAAAAATAAGCTGATTCTGTATTTTTGACCAAAGCATTTTTATCTTATTTTTTGTATTAGTAACCTTCATTTTTATTAAATGTAGTATTTAAGCAATAAAACATCTTCATTGTGCGGATTTTTTTTGTCAAAAACACTTAAACAAACATCATATATATATATATATATATATATATATATATATATATAAACAAACATCATACATATATGTATTCAATAGAATATGATCCGAAATATTTAAAAATAACAAAGCAGTCTGTTAAACAAATCTATTTAAAGAAAAGGTATAATATAAATTATAGGGTTACGCATACCAAAAAATTAGGTAATTGTAACATTTCAACCGGACCCTTCTGATTTCAATAATAATACCAGCATGAAATGGAAATATTTTATAATTTGTTTGGGTTAATCTTATTAATTATTTTTTACACTGTTAGTTAAGTAACAAAACATATGAATGATGTAAAATTCTCCTAAAGAGGCGAAATATTGAGTGTATCGTGCTTGACCTCCGGAAGTGGTGTAAACTCAACAATCAAAAACAATGAATCTCATAACGGGGGGTAGTACGTCTTTTACTTGTTAATTTGAAACTGTTAAATATAGCATATTGAAACAACTCTCTTCTTCTCAAACCCAAAATAATTCAATAAAAATATGAGAGCAACTGTCCAACATTTGCTCAAAAATCCGCATCTTCAAAAGAGAAAGCTTCAATTTTTAATAAAAGCAGAATTAAAATAAACATTTAAGATTTTTAAACTACTATAAGTTTTGTTATGAACGAATAAGTTCAAAAGTAAATATGTAATTAAAAATATTATTAATAATTTTATTAAATACATACATAAAAAGTCTACCTCGAGTAGGATTTGAACCTACGGCCTGTATTTTGCTAGAATGCCGCACTAACCATCTGTGCTATCGAGATACAAAGATGTAAAGTTTGTGTTTATGTATGTAGAATTGATGTAAATTCTAAATATAATTTGATAAAAAATTTTATTTATGTATTTAATAAAATTAATAACAATTTAGTATTTTTCTTAATTATTCTGTAATGTGCAGATATTTAAGAAAGCCATAAAATACAAAATGTTGGGAATGTAATAAAGGTAATTAGTGAAGCAATTTCACTTCAACTTTCTTTTTTGTTCACAATATTAATTAATTTAATTTTTTCTCAAACATCTGACATGAAATTATTGTGTAATTATAGATAAATGAGTTCTTTCATTTTTAATGGTAGCAAAAAAAATTGAGATTTTTTTTAATTCTATAATTTGCAAGTGTTTGAAAAAATCGTGAAGAGAAAAATGTATATTAATAAATGGGTTTGTCCTCAACTAAGTATGCACCCCATACCACGTATATGCACATTAAGGGAGGATTCTTTGAAACTCAGACACTAAGGGATAGAAATTAGGGGTTGAAAAAATAGGCCGTTTCGTACACCCGGACAGTTGTAGATCTGAAAATCGGGGAATCAATTCTCATTAATCATTAATTTATTAATTAATCGTTAAGCCTAGAAACATGAAAATTGATGTTTAGATGTTCCTTAAGGAATAAAGAAACACGTGTTTTGACCTTTCCCCGAAATTATCCCCTAACGTAGAAACGGGAGGGGTCAACAAAGAAGTAAATTAATTTTTCTGAACCGAGTATATCGTGTGGAGTATCACGAGGATAGAAAATAGTTGACTGAAACAAGGGAGAGGCAATTATGAAGGTAATCATACCTCAAAGGTAGTTTTATCGGTTGAGAATTCAAAATATGGTAAAATATCATATTGGTTATCAAACTAGGCACCGTTTTACAACCAAAATTAACATTATTATGGACTTTACGAATTCAGTTCAGGAAAGTGCTACGGGAGAGAAAACGGATAAAATGAGTATTTTTGAGTGCATTGAGACTTATAGCAATAGCATCTTAGGGATCTTTGAAATTCAAACTAAACATCATTTCGTAAGTATGCTTAGAAGGCGAAAAACAGGGATTAAAATTCAACGCCAAGGTAAGGCCGATTAGGTTTCTATTAGTATCTTTTGCGTTACATCCCGTTGCGAAGCACGATTCTGCTAGTGGTACATAAACAATTAAAGTATAATAGGTGAGCAATTTCACCTCAATTTTTTTTGCCTTATTTTAATTAATTGTGTTCCTAACATAAGTTTGTAAAAAAAATTAATACTATTCTATATTTTTATCTAACTGTTTATACCAAAAAGCTATATTTTTATTAAATGTGCATAAGCTATACAATAGAAAACATGTTCATTGCAGAAAATATTAATAAAAGACTTAAAACCAATAGGTGTTATGCAAATGTTTCGAACCCTTTCAATGTGGGCTCATCTTCAGGGAAAATTTAAATATTTAAAACATTAAATCAAAATTGGTTCACATATTAACTGTTGATTGCCCTATTAATAAGTATGTCTGATATTTGACCTAATATTTGTATAATTCTTCTTGAAGATGACGCCACGTTGAAACAGTAGAAGCATACGATATTTTAACATAAGAATTTTTTAGGGCTTATTGGTTATAAGTTTATGAAATTGTATGTTATAATTCTCAAATCAGAAATGGATTTATTCAAATATAACATTAATTGCATCAATTTTTTTAATGAAACTGTTTAATGTGACATATTGAAGCAATTACGATTCCTTCTGAAATTCACAATAATTAAATAAAGAATAAAGGGTGTAATTGATTGCTCAAAAAAGCGTATTTTTAATCTCAGTAATTCTTGATACGACAAACATTTACAGAAAAACTAAAGCAAACATTTCGGACTTTTTTTCTTCATTCTATATTTTGTAGATATTTCAGAAAGTTGTAAAAAACATGTTTTATCTAATTAACTAAATGTAATAATGGTAATGAGAACCAAGTTCTCTTCGACTTTCCTTTTTCTGCACAATTTCATTTAATTTACATTTTTCTTACATTAAACTTGAAAATGTAAACTATAGGGATAAGGTATACAGTGTGTCTCAAAAGTTTGGAAACTCTCAGTTATCTCAGTTTTATGTAAAGTGACATAGATGAAAATTGGAGATCTTATTTGAGCAATTATTCTCTATCCAACAAAAATACTTTCAGTGATGCAGCGTTGCCGCTTCTACTAAAAATTAAAAGCAACTTTGATAATTCTAAAAGAACACAACGTATATTATTCAATTTTTTAATGCCAGGAATAAATCTAAATACATCTTATGTATGAAGTCCTATACCTATTTTCAACCATTTACGAAATAATCGATCGACCATTTCGACACTTCGACAGGCTGTAAAATTTAAACCTTAAGAGACCCAGAAAAACGGTTTGCACATTCCTCAAAAGGCAAAGCGGATGGGATTGGCAATATCTGATTTATTTTTACGTCTGTCAAGTATGACGCATTTGCGCGATTTTCATTTCTAAAGTAACAAAGGTGAATATCACCTATTTTATTTTTTTTTAAACAATTTTTCAATAAATTCCTTGTTAGAAGACTAGATGTTTTTGTATTTGTCACTCGAAATCTTATGAAAAACTAAGATAGGAACGTGTAAACCGTTTTTCTTGATCTCTCAAGGTTTAGATTTTACAGCCTGTCAGATTGTCGAAATGATCTGCATAGCATTTGGAAGGTAATGGGTTCGATTTCCATTATCGTCTACTCTGTATGAGAATTTTTCAGAGGGTTTTCGTTATACACATGTAGCGGCGGGTCACTACGTATACGTACACCATGTGCGGCTATTTAGGTGAATGCTGGGGTAGTGTAGTATTTTCCCCCTTCGAACTCTAATTCCATTCCTTTCGATCCAATTCTGATCGCACCTATTCTTAATCCCACAATGCATACATACTTAATGTACGTATGTTGGGAATTCATGATTGTGGCTGAAGGAGCCTGAAAAGCTCAAGCAAGCCGCCCTCCCCATTAGGGAGGAAATGAAACAAGTGGCCTTTTCCTGTTTTCTAATTGTGTTTTTTAGTTTTTTTTTAGTTTATTAGTTTTAAGTTTTTAATTTATATATTTACTATATTGCATATATTTGTTTATTCAATCGCATATGTCTAAAGCTTTAAAAAAATACAAAGCATTGCAACGTACTGTATGTAATTTTAACCAGTTTTGATTTCAGGCATCCCAAGGGGCAGTACATGTAACAAAATGGAAACCTTACCTGCGAAATTACAATTTATTTTAGATACGGTTCTATTCATTAAGGCATAAAATGCAAGCATTGCACTGTTTTTTTTTACATCTATTCTATTATTTTCCAATATTGTTAGTTAACTAATAAGGTATATCAAAGGGAGGATAAAATTCTCGAAAGGGAATGGGAACATAAAGCGTTGCGTGAATACCTAGAAATACGGTTATATTCAATAAAGCATAGTAGGGGAGCATTATTTTGACTTCATATATTCTATCGTGCTAATGCACTTAGGAGGGTAATAAATAAATAAATAAATAAATAAATAAATATATATATTTATATATATATATATATATATATATATATATATATATATATATATATATACAAAGAGAAGGTACTAATGACTGATAGTGATTAATAATACTAGTTTGTTGAGGAAGCAGTCAATTTATGTAGGTTTAATTAGGCCAGGGTTAAGCAGACTCTTTGATATGTGTCGAGTTTTCGAGAAGGTTTATTCTCATTTTCAAGACAACTGAAAATTGTTACATAGGAACATGTCAGTAATACTAAAATTTTTTAGTTCATCTACGAATACAACTAGTAGAGGTGATTTTTGGCCCTCTGATATTGGTTTTGAAACGCCTTCTAAGCATACTGCCGAAATCATGTTTAGTTTGAATTTCAAAGATCCCTAAGATGCGCTTGCTATAAGTCTCAGTGCACTCAAAAATACTCATTTTATCCGTTTTCTCTCCCGTAGCACTTTCCTGAACTGAATTCGTAAATTCCATAATAATGTTCATTTTGGTTGTAAAACGGTGCCTAGTCTGATAACCAACATGATATTTTACCATATTTTGAATTCTCAACCGATAAAACTACCTTGGAGGTATGATTACTTTCATAATTGCCTCTCTCTTGTTTCTGTCAACTATTTTACATCCTCGTGATATTCCACACGGTATACTCGGTTCAGAAAACTTAATTTACTTCCTTGTTGACCCCTCCCGTTTCTACGTTAGGGGACAATTTCGGGGAAAGGTCAAAACACGTGTTTCTTTATTCCTTAAGAAACATCTAAACATCAATCTTCATGTTTCTAGGCTTTTAACGAATTTTAAGATATATTCACTTTGTTTAAATAATTCATCCCCTTTTGGAAACCGATTTCATCCCCTGGTAAAATTTCAAAAAACAGTAAAACATGGGCCCGTTAAATGATTAATGAGAATTGATTCCCCGATTTTCAGATCTACAATATTCCGGGTGTACGAAATGGCTTATTTTTTCAACCCCTAATTTTTATCCCTTAGTGTCTGAGGTTCAATAAATCCTCCCTTAATGTGCATCTACGTGGTATTGGGTGCATACTTCGTTGAAGTTCCTAAGCCTAACGTTCTGATTTGATTGACGAGTTAGTGAGGACAAACCCATTTATTAATATAGATTTACTCTTCACGATTTTCTCAAACACTTGCAAATTTCAGAATTAAAAAAAAATTTTTTTGCTACGATTAAAAATGAAAGAACTCATTTATCAATAATTACACTTATGTCAGATGTTTGAGAAATAATAAAATTAATTACTGTTGTGAACAAAAAAGAAAGTTGAAGTGAAATTGTTTCACTAATTACCTTTATTACATTCCCAACATTTTGTATTTTATGGCTTTCTCAAATATCTGCATATTACAGGATAATTAAGAAAAATTCTAAATTAAAAATTGTTATTAATTTTATTAAATACATAAATAAAATTTTTTATCATATTATATTTAGAATTTACATCAATTCTACATACATAAACACAAACTTTACATCTTTGTATCTCGATAGCACAGTTGGTTAGTGCGGTACTCTAGCAAAATACAGGTCGTTGGTTCAAATGCTTCTCGAGGTAGACTTTTTATTTATGTATTTAATAAAATTATTAATAATATTTTTAATTACATATTTACTTTTGTACTTATTCATTCATAACAAAACTTATAATAGTTTAAAAATCCTAAACGTTTATTTTACTTCTGCTTTTATTAAAAATTGAAGCTTTCTCTTTTGAAGATACGGATTTTTGAGCAAATGTTGGACAGTTGCACTCATGTTTTTATTGAATTATTTTGGATTTGAGATGAAGATAATTGTTTCAATATGCTATATTTAACAGTTTCAAATTAACAAGTAAAAGACGTACTACCCCCCTTTATGAGATTCATTGTTTTTTATTGCTGAGTTTATACCACTTCCGGAAGTCTAGCACGATACACTCAACCTTTCGCCTCTTTAGGAGAATTTTACATCTTTCATATGTTTTGTTAGTTAACTAACGTATAAAAAATAATTAATAAGATTAACCCAAACAAATTATAAAATGTTTCCATTTCATGCTGGTATTATTATTGAAATCAGAAGGGTCCAGTTGAAATGTTAAAATTACCTAATTTTTTAGGTATGCGTAACCCTATAATTTATATTTTACCTTTTCTTTAAATAGATTTTTTTAACAGACTGCTTGTTATTTTTTATTATTTCGGATCATATTCTATTGAATACATATATGTATGATGTTTGTTTAAGTGTTTTTGACAAAAAAAAATCCGCACAATGAAGATTTTTTATTGCTTAAATACTACATTTAATAAAAATGAAGGTTACTAATACAAAAAATAAGATAAAAATGTTTTGGTCCAAAATACAGAATCAGCTTATTTTTTTCACAAATTTATTTTAGGAAAAAGGAAATTTAAATTATTTTGGAAAATAAAACAGTTATTTAATTTTTTACATTTAATGCCATTTTTAAGCTGATAATAGAGAATGTACTGCAATTAAAGTTACGATACCCCCCCCCCCTCCAATGTTGTGTATAAGTAGGTAGATTTCATTAACCGCTTAACACATTCCAACTGAACTAGTTAGCGAAAGTTTCGAACATCTGATTACGATGGCAGCCAAAGTGTTAGTAGATGTGAGTATTTACAATTTTTTGCTATTATTTGATCTAATTTTTATCTTTATATATTTAGAGTTATTCACGTACCTCAACAATGAAGTCTCTTACTGTAAAGGGAATAGTAGCAGCCCAGAACGATAATTACGATGTGTTTTTGCAACGCTTAGTAGAACCGTTTTCAAAAGTAAAAGTTAGAGGAAGTACGAAACATATAAAAAGTATTGTTGGGGGACATCTTCTCAAAGAACAGCGTCGTTTAGAGACTGTTCCTCCTTATTATTCTTATAGTGTTCCATGGCAAATGACAAGATTGATGACACCAATCGTTTCACAAATTGTACCATTACAGACAGTTCCATTAAATGTGATTAATAAATGTTTATGTGATGACTGTAGAATGTAAATAATTTTATATTAATTTCTTTTCTGTACATATTTAAGTAATGTTAGAATATGAATGTAAGTAAACAATAATAAAAAAAAACACCTCTCCATGGGATACACCTTGACGTGGTGGAGAGGCTCAGTAACCACTATTCTTAGCAGTGGTGAAGCTAAGTATCCCAAGTAACAAATTATAACTGCAATATAAATAACAATATTCATCTTCTATAACGATTGCTATTTATGCTGTAGCAAGTTACAATTTGTTGCTATATGCCTAGTAATTCGTACCATTATTTCAATGTTTTTATTTTTGAACGTTGACTAAATTAGTAATAAAACAGTTGTACGATGGCTGTGACAGGGTCGGCTCTGAAGTTATTATACAGTGCCGTCAAAAAGTTGGACACAAATGAAAAACTGTTTTATTTTTTACGAACGATACGTAAGAGTAAACTGCCCTTATTTTTGAAAAAATCGGAAAATTTTAGTTGAAAAAATCACTCAAAATTCTCAAATATGAATTTTCAAGACGATCAAAATATCGTTAAATAATTGTATTAATTAGAAAGTTACTTACAATGCATTTACGTCATTTCAAACCAAGCTTATGCGGGAAGATATCTTAATATAATACTGATTTTCAGTCTTGTTTGTGACTTATTACCGGTAACATGGAATTTAAGAAATTCAAACGCGGACTAATGCTCCATGCGAGTGCGAAAATTATAATTTCTAATATCATTTGTGATTTAGTGAATGATGAAAAATTGAGTTTGACTGCAGCGGTGAGTCGTGCTTCCAAAATGAGTGGGGTTAGTGAAAAAACAATGTTTACCATCAAGAAAGAGGAAGAGCAAAACAATGGTGAATTAAAATCTTCTGCAGCAAGAAAAAAGCGGGTAAGTCAGTCAAATTCTCGCGGATATGCATACGGTGAGGGTTTTAAGAGCTTATTAAGAAGAATTGTGCACAATGACTTTTTTTTTAAAAACATTCCTCCAACTTTGAAAGCTGTATATAATGTTATTCGAGGGAATGAGAATTCGCCATCGTTCTCTTTAAGTACCCTAGGTAGATTGATTAAAGATATTGGTTTTGAATATATGAAGCGTGGTCGTAAAAGCATAACGTTAGAGCGAAACGACATCATTAATTGGAGGCACAGATATTTAAGAGCCATCAAAAACTATCGCCAAGAAAATTGCAACATTATCTACTTAGATGAGACTTGGGTCAACGTGGGTCAAACGGTGAACTATGCATGGTGTGATAATACCATAACAAATCGTATAGATGCTTTTATAAAGGGTTTAACCACAAGCCTCAAAGCACCTACACAAAGAGGTCCACGTTTCGTTATTCTTCATGCAGGATATGAAGGTGGATTTTTATTTGGCGCCGCACGTGTTTTCTTGGCAAAGAACAACTATGGCGATTATCACGACGAAATGAACGCCGACTATTTTGAGCAATGGTTTGAAGAGTCGCTGATTCCTGCCTTACCCAAAAACGAACGTTTACCACCATACCATACCATTGTCAGCTTAACCTGATCGAGACGGTGTGGAATCATATTCACTATATTGCAACAAAGAACTCCGATTTCAAGACAGAGCACGTCCGTTTATTGATAAATGAAGCATTTGGACATGTCACTGCACAAAATTGGAGTAATTGCATTGCACATGTCAGAGACAAAACGGAAAAAGAAATGTGGGCTGCTGATAACCTCCAAGACAACGTGGATTAATTAACTCATAATAAGTGTAAATTTTAGCGACAGTTCTAAGAATGAGATTTCAGACCTCGATGATGACTGTGTCGACGGCGTGCAGGTGTAAATAGTGTAAAAAGTGTAAATATTTTATTTGTTTATAAATGTACAATTAATTCTCTGTTTATATATATTAATTTAATTATAAAGTTAATTATATTAACTGTGCCTAAAATAATTCTTTTGTAATTTTGAAATTTATTGTTTATTATTATTAATTATTGAAAACATTTAAACAAAGGCGAAGGTATAAACATCATCAAACTTCCAACAAGTCTTTAGCGAATCTGTGAGAGCGGCTAAATTTGCCTGAGACCGGAGTTGAGGTTTAACCGATCCCAGCATAACGACAACTGGCAACGGTGTGCTCAATAAGACTCCACACTGCATTTTCAGTGTGACTTTCACTATAGTAGACTAGTTCGCGTTAACGCAAATTATTAAATTTAGCCTGGGTGAAAAGATCTTACATTGGTCTGCAGTAATTTAAACTGTTATCATACTAATGTTATGCATATGTCAAAAATTATTCATCGTGTTGCATTTAATAGACGTTCTTTATCTTTTCGTACCAAAATGATTCTTACAAATGAAGAAGCATTTGATATGTTGGCAGTTTATTTTGAATGTATGAGAAATGCAACTACAAATGCTGCTACAGTGTATGCACTGCAGTACCCAAACAGACGGCATCACAGCAGAAGAGTTTTTCTCCGACTCCCACACCGTGTACGTACTACTAGAAATGTAAATCTTCCTGTGTACTGAAGACAACGCAGAGGTAGAACAGAGGAAAATGTTATTGATGTTTTAGCTTCCAAAATATTTTAAGAGAACACATGTGACTACTTATTTATTAATGCATGTTTTATTCGGTATTATAATGATAAAAATCTTTTAATTTTTTTCGTGCGCCGTTATTTGTTTATGTCCAGTGTCAATAAAACACCAAATTATTTAATGAAATTATCTTATGCTATGTGAATAGATTTTAACTAACAACATGATAATCAAGTGAGGCAAAGTAAAGTAAAAAGGTACCAATAATAAAAAATAATGAGAGGCCGGGCGAAAAAATTCGTAATAACATTACGAGGGTTAATGCATTTAAAGTCATTTTTCGTTTACTAACAACGAAGGACTTCAATGTGTCTTATTGATCCAATTACTTTATAATATATACTATTTTAGATTGCACCCATATCACATGGTCCTACACCGTAGTTTGAATGCTCAAGATTTCGATACCAGGTTGGATTTTTGCAACTGGCTCTCAAATATGATACACGACGATCCTGAAATACTTTCACGAATTATGTGGACAGATGAGCCTACTTTTCATAGTGATGGTAGTGTAAATCGACATAATATGCACTACTGGTCTGAAACGAATCCCCACTGGATGCACGAGGTCCAACATCAGGGTCGTTGGTCTGTAAATGTGTGGTGCGGGATTCTAGGTGGAGAAATAATTGGGACTTTTTTTTAATGAGATTGTTAAAGGAGAAAGATATTTAGATTTTTTAAGCAACGAATTGCCGCTTCTTTTAGAAGACGTGCCCTTGGCCATTCGTCGTCATTTGTTCTTGCAACATGATGGGTGCTCGGCACATTATTCTAGAGATGTTCGGAATTTCTTAGATCAACCATACCCTGAAAGGTGGATAGGACGTGGAAGTTTATTTATTTGGCCACCAAGGTCTTCAGACCTAACTTGTTTAGATTTTTATTTGTGGGGCCGAATAAAAGATCTCGTTTATGCCGATAGACCCACGACAAGAGCTGGCATGATTGAAAGAATACGACAGACAATACGAAGTATTTCAAGGGCAGAAATTGAAACTGCTGTTCTCTCCACCCGTCAGCGATTGATTTCATGCATTGAAAATGATGGACGACATTTCGAACATCAAGGGCGACACTAATTACGTAGTTATTTATTTAATTGTTAGATTTATCACATTATTATTTTATAATTTGTTCTCATTGTTAGTATCGATAGCATTACATTCAGGTAATCTAGCGGCAACCATAACATCAGTATGATAACAGTTTAAATTACTGCAGACCAATGGAAGCTTTTCATCCAGGCTAAATTTAATAATTTCCGTTAACGCGAACTAGCCTACTACACGTTGGAAGAACAATTCCCGCCACTTGCCTATTTCTTACGATATCTGAGGATAGGAAAAAGATATCGACTTGCAGATTTCACTGTTTCATTACTAATTTAGTCTATTTTTTAAAGACCTACTGAAATTTTTATGCTTCCGTTTAAATTTGTAAAGAGAAAACAAAATATTAAAAAAATATTAAACAGCGCCCTCTAGCATTTATGTTATTAATCAGATTGCTTCAAATTTACAAATTTTCTACTGTTTAACAAAAGCTCTTTCAAACAACATCAAGTTTATTAAAATCGGTCAAGCAGAACCTGAATTAAAGGCGTTTTTTGTAACAAGGTTCCCACTCTCCCCCGCCCCTTATTTGAAGAGATAGACTAAAACTTGTCAAATAAAAAATATGCAGAATTTGTCGAAGAATCTGATTATAATATTTAATATGCCCCTTAATTGAGTAAATTTTGAAAAATTTTGCGTTTTAAAATTTTAACTGTCAAATACGCCCTCTAGCGGTGGACCTACAATTCTGAAAATAATTTCTCGATGCCACTTTTGTTATAAAATTTTTTTCCCGAACCTGTGCTATAATTCATTCCTGAGATATGGTCGACGACCGTTCTTAGTTGGCCACCCGGTACACTTTATGAGATTATTGTATTTCAACTTTTACTATTTTGGCAAAGTTTGGCCATGATGTGTGTGTGTACGTGGGTGTGTGTGTGTGTGTGTGTGTGCGTGTGTGTGTGTGTGTGTGTGTGTGTGTGTGTGTGTGTGTGTAAGTAGTAAAAACCCGATTTACTGTTACTGAAAAAAATTACATTGCATAACCTTCTATACTTATACATGAATATGTAAGTTGGAAGGTAAAAAAGACGTTGCATAATTATCCTAAAAAAATTATTATAAAATTATTTCATTTCTTTTAATTTCCACTTTATAAGATGCTTTATTGTTTAATTAATGTACCCTTAATAAATATGGAGTTTTCTAGTATAAACAATTGGATATAGTTATTTTTGTATCTAGTGCGCGAAATTCTACTTTGGTGATCGATAATTGAATTGTTTAGCGAGGCGCAGCCGAGTTAAAAAATTAGCCGAGATCACCAAAGTAGTTCGCGCACGTGTTACAAACAAAACTTTTTCTACAACCACAAAGGAAATTGTATTAAATATTAAATATTGCACTTTCCTGTGCAATAAGACTGAAATTGTTGTAGGCAATGGAGACGAATGTGTAATGTTCCTTTGGATAGCCCCTGTAAATATAGTGATGGTAATATGCTTAGCAAAGAAAATCAATCCATTCAAAATAAAGATGTTCACATACCCACAACTTTACTAAAAGAAGCTACTTGTATAATAGAGCAACCGATACAAAACATAGAACTAAACACGACAGAGATAACTTCGACCCCCACAATTATGACTAGAGTGAGGATTTTATGCAAAATGCATATCGCTTATTTTTTATAGTTGAAGAATATCGTTTTGTTTTTAGACGAATTGCACTAAATGCAATCATTTGACATTAATTAATTTTTGCATATTTTGCATATTTCGCCAAATACTGCATATATTGCAATTTTATGCATATTTTGCCTTTTTATTCATAATTACCATATATTTCACATTTTTTCTATATCTTCCAAATTCGCTTTAAAATGCATTATTCTAACTTATTTTAAATTTTGTTATTGTGTCTAACTAAGAAATGTATTTTTATATGAATAAGACAGGTTTAAAGAAAGATTATTACCTGCAGTTAAGTGCAAAGTTAATACTTCCGGTTTATGAAGTTTCAATGCCGCTGTTTCGTAGTATTTGAAAATTCCAATAGTACCTAAGTAGATAGTTAAAGCATTGATTGAGGGAATTCCCGCAATCAAGGGTTAAAGTTATTTGGACTTTTTCAAGGTAAGTGTTTAGTTAGTTAATCCTTCTTGAAAATAATTTGAGAGTAACGGACAAAATACAAAATTTTAAACATTCTTTGGGTGAAGACGGCTTTGTTAAGTGAACTTCAAGATGCCGAAAGTTAAAAATAGTTTAGTTCAAGTCTGGATAAAAAATATATCCGAGCTACGTCTGGATGATGAAAAAGTGTTTTGCATAGCCTGTGGAAAAATAGTAAGTACCATTACATATTTCGAAAATTAAACCCTTATTAATTGATGTAGGTTATTGAATTCACCGTTTTATCAGTTTTTAAACTCAATTAGATACTTATTTTTAAAATTAATTTTTCCTTAGATCATGTGCGAAAGGAAATCTCAAGTTACACAGCACATTGAAACCTCTCTTCATAAAAGAAAGTTAGAAACATTTAAGAAAACAAAAGTTTGTCAGACACCTTTGCGCCAGTCGTTGTTTCAAGAAACGGCCAAAAGAAATGCACAAGAGGAATTTAATTTCGAATTATGTAATGCACTTGTTAAAGCCAATATTCCATTAAAGAAATTGCAAAATCCTAGTTTTAGGTCATTTTTAGAAAAAATTAGTAAAAAGCAAGTGCCAGATGAAAGCACGCTTCGAAAAAGGTATATTAATGATTTATATCTTGAAACTATGGGGCATATAAAGAAAATTACAAAAAATAAATATCTTTATTTTATAGTAAATGAAACTACAGATTGTTGCGGGCGATATGTTGCAAATTTAATGATTGGTTATTTAAGTGAGGCGCAGTCTAGTATATCATATTTAATCGCTTCCAAAGTTCTTGAGAAAACCAATCATGCAACAATAGTTCGCTTTATAAACGAAGCTTTCATGCAATTTTTTATTCCTGATATTGTTGCAACAGATAAAATAGTTTTAATGCTGTCTGATGCAGCACCGTATATGGTAAAAGCTGGACAGCAATTAAAATTATTTTATGAAAATTTAATACATGTAACATGTCTCGCACATGGTATTAATAGAGTAGCAGAAACAATTCGTAATCAAT
>JARFJB010000295.1:0-5000 GCA_036346205.1 Vesta saturnalis | reverse complement strand
TGATACCGAAACTGAAGACTATGTAGAAGTCCGTCAAGACGACTCTGACACGGACCAATTTACAGATGCAGACGCTTCAGATGACGACATTGGTAACGAAGACGGGGTGATTTTTCGTTGGAAAGGATAAATCTACAAAGTGGTGTAAAACAGGCTCTAACGTGTAAAGAAGAAGCACAATATTATTACGGACGTGCGAGTCAACGCTCGAAAGAAGCTAAGACAGCGTATCAGTCTTGGGTTATTTTATTACGAATGACATATTAGATATTATTGTTCAGTCTACTAACCAGTCATTGAGTCAATTAGACCCAAATTCCAACGCAGAGATGCAAAATTAACGATAACATTGAAATAAAAGTTATTGTTACTATTCTGCACTGGAGTAATAGACAGAGCTTAGAAGAGTTATACAGATGGAACAGTAGAGATGTTTCGTGTGTAATGAGTATCAAACGCAAATTTCTGTTAGTCTACAGCGCTGACGACAAATCTAGAGCACCAGAAAAAATCGGACAAACTTTCAACGATTCGTAAAGTTTTACTTTATTCACCGAAAACTGCAAGAAGACTTACTCTGTCGGTCAAAATGTAACCATTGATGAAATGCTTGTAGCATTTGCGGTAGATGATTTCGTCAATACATTCCATCCAAACCGGCGAAATATGGAATTAAAATCTTTTCTTTGGTGGATTCACAAAATTATTATACACATAATCTAGAAATATATGCAGGAAAACAGCCCGAAGGCCCGTACCAGCTTAGTAATAAACCCGTCGACGTTGTCAAAAGGCTTACGGAACCAATATATCAAACTGGACGTAATATAACAGCGGACAATTGGTTCACTGCTGTTTCTTTAGTAACTGACCTCAAAGATAAAAAACTTTCACATGTTGGAACAATAAAATAAACAAACGACAACTACCAATAGAATTTGTAGCTACTAAAAATAGGGAGGAAAAAAGTAGCCTGTTTGGATATTCAAATAATGGAACCATCGTATCTTATGTTCCAAAAAAAAAGGGGAAAAACGTCGTTTTGATTTCAAGCCTTCATTATGATGCAGCTATCGACTCGGGAACACTAGATGATCGGAAACCAGAAATCGTCACATTTTACAATGCAACGAAATCTGGTGTTGATGTATTTGATAAAATGGCCGCCACCTATAATGTAGCAAGGAACACTCGCCGTTGGCCAATGGTCGTTTTCTTTGCCATGCTAAATATAAGTGGATTTAATTCTCTAGTTGTTCATCTAAAAAATGAAAACGTAGTCAAGAGCAGGAAAGATTTTTTTAAACAGCTTGTTAGGGAACTAGTGGCAGATGATCTGAATAGACGGAGTACGAAAAGTCGAGGAATGCTATTGTATCTTCAAGAAAAACTAAACAAAACGAATTGTCCAAATAACAAAGAGGACAAAGACCTACCTTCAAGTAGTAGTAATAAACGGAAAAGTTGTGCGTCCTGTTCATCTAATAAAAAAACAAGGCTTTCTAAGTACTTTTGCAAGCAATGTAATGAATGTTTCTGCCTTGAGCATGCCGTCATGATATGCAATCAATGTTATCAATCAAATTTATGCAACGAACAAAGTGATGAAGATTGAGTTGATATTATGTTTAGGTTCCTATATTTTATATTTTTGCTGTTACATTCAATAAATAATAAATAATAAATTTTTACTTTTTAAGAACGTATACCTAGTAAGTACCTACGTTTTCATTTCAATCTTATGTATATGAAAAATAAAATTAATAAAAGATATTTTAAGTGCAAATGTTTGTTTTTGTACCTTGTTTAAATTAAAACAATTTTATTTGACACAAACTAACAACAGACGTAAAGATAAGTATGTATTAAACGAGATAGAATACTGGAATCTCTCAGATACATTGCGCCCGGACGTGTTAGAATCAGCATTGCGCCCGGCGAAGGGTTAAATATATTCCGATTAACCAGTTATCAAGTTAACCAATTATTGGAATGGATGTTGAGTTAATTAGATTTTTTCAAGAGCACTAGCACTAAACTCCTTACTAACCTTTGCGTTTATAATGACATTGATTAGTTTAACTTTATTGTTTCAAATAGATTCAGACTATATACCTCAAGAAGCATCTGTTACCGACAATTCTACCTCCTGTGCTGAACTTAGTATTATTCAAACATCTCAACATAGCACTGATTCCATTCCTTATGATACTGTGGAATCAGAGTTAAATGTTAAAAAGTCAGATTGTAAATCAAAAAAGTACTTTTGCTTTTTTTGTGAAAACATGGTAACGAAGATTGCTAGGCGTTATGAAAAATTGCACAAAACTGAAGCAGAAGTAAAACAGTTTTTGAAACTTCCAAAAGGTAAAAAAAATGTTACGATTTCAAATCATACTTATTTATTGCACATTGTAGGTTCAGTGGAAAGAAGACGTATAATTGAAACAATTAGACACAAGGGCGATTATGTTTATAATACTAAGAAAGAAGTGAATAGGGGTAATATGCTAGTATCAAGGAGGCCACGCATTGATCGTTCTGGTAATTGCTATAAATGTTGCCCTAGTTGCAAAGGTTTTTTTTCTAAAACTACACTTAGAAGACATTATGTAAAATGCGTTAAGTCACCAACTAAAGGTGATAGAAACGTTATGGTAATGAGCAGGAAAATACATGCCCAAATTCACAGTCGGGCAAGTGATATACTACGAAAAGAATTTTTCTGTTGTTGAGGGAAGATGATGTAACCCGATCTTTCAGATATGATGAATTACTTGTTCTTTTTGGGAATAAATTATGTGTAAAATACAAATCAAAACACCATCATAAGATGATAAGGGCAAGATTACGACTGCTGGGTAGATTATTGCTAGAAATCCAGAGGTTAGATCCTCACATACAAAATTTTTCATGTATTTATTCACCGGAAAATTATGATAAATTTATTGATGCTGTTAATGTGATTGGTGGACTATCAGATGATGGCGTTATGTACAATCACCCTGCAGTAGCAGCAAATTTAGGAACCTTAATTAAGGTGACAGGCAAGCTTTTTATAAGCGAATGCATTAAAAAGAAAGATGATGTCTCAAGAAAATATGCAGATGAGTTTCTAGAGCTTTTAAATGAAGATTATGGAACTTCTATTAATAAAACGGTCACTGAAAGTCAATCTACTCAGAAAAGCGCGAAGCAAATTCATTTGCCTACTATGGATGATATTAAACTTATGACCGATTATGCTACAAAGCATCGAATATCTGCATACAACAACTTAAAAAATAACTACAGTTTTAAAAATTGGAAGTTGCTTGCTTCATATACATTAATCAGCTTACAACTTTTCAATAGACGTAGAGCAGGGGAACTAGAAATAATGCTTATATCAGACTTTAATGCATATGAAACTGTTGAGCAAGACAGTAATAATGAATTATACGCTGCTCTAACAGCAGAAGATAAACAGGCGGCAGATCAATATGTCCGTATTTCAATTCGTGGTAAATTAAATAGAGGTGTGCCAGTTTTAATGAACTCCAGTGAACTTAAATGTATAAAACTGTTACTTAAGCATAATTCCCAACAGTGTTGCTTCTAAATCAGCACATTTACAAGCTTGTAATTTAATGAGAGAGTTTGCAAATAAATGTGGTGCAAAGAACCCAGACCGATTAACCCTTTCAGTGCTGACGACGTCAAAAGGCGTCATGCGCGCACTTAGCCGAGGGCGCACGACGTCTTTCGACGTTCCTGACACAACCGATTTGCTTTAAGCAGTATTGATGTAGTTGAGTGTTTGTGATTTTGTGAGCCTGTAGTTAAAGGTTAGAAACGTCGGGAAATACCCGTAGTTCCTGTTCATCATGTCGGGGGTGCAAGAAGGCCCATCGGAGCCAAAAAGACAGTGCAAATGGAAGAATACTCGCCCTTTGTCCTTGCAAGAGCTGGATAATATACTTATGAATTCTGATGACGATATTGCTGACCCTGATTTCACAGAAGATTCGAATGAGGATGGCGAATCAGACGATAGTGGTTCGGGAGATGAGCTCGACAGGAGTGAAATAGCAGATGTGGACACTTCTTCGCATGTTGTAAATATACCACATTCTGCTGTGGCTGAATTAAATATACCAAATTGGTCATCAGTACAAAATATTAGACAAATTCCGTTTATGAAACAAAGGGAATTATTAAAACACCCTAATGGTAAATTATTCGTAGTTTTATTGTTTTTCATTTATAACTATATCATTTTTAGGTAATACTCCTGAAGATTATTTCAACCTTATAGTTGATGACGAGTTCTTAAATATTGTTGTAACTGGAACGAACCGTTACGCCACCCAAGTGTTTCTACAGGAAAATACAGGTGAATATTCCCGTATTACGTGTTGGCATGATGTAAGTGTAGAAGAAATGCGCAAGTTTATTGGCATAATTCTGCATATGGGCACTATTCCTCTCAACAGATTGCAAGATTATTGGAAGACGCATTATCTTTTTAATATCACTGCAATTTCCAGTCAAATGAGTCGCGATAGATTTATGGTCATTTTACGCTGCCTACATTTTCAAAAGAATCCAGCAAGAGGCGATCAAAACCCAACCGATCGCTTATTCAAAATACGTCCCCTCATAGATTATTTTAATAAAAAAATGATCGAAATTTATTACCCAGGTCAAAAATTATCTTCAGACGAGTCAATGGTGCTCTGGAAAGGAAGGCTCTTATTCAGACAATATATAAAAAATAAAAAGCATAAATATGGTCTGAAATTATACGTTTTGACTGAGCCTGATGGTACGATAATAAAATTTGCAGTTTATACTGGCGTTCTAGATGATTATGGAGGGAGGGGACATGCAGCCAATGCAGTTTTACACTTGATGGAAGAAAAGTTAGATGTGGGGCAATCTGTGTTTTTAGACAATTATTATAACAGTTATGACCTGGCGACAAAATTGTTATCGCGTGCAACTTATTGCACAGGAAC